>CM059188.1:43509488-43599603 GCA_030323885.1 Branchipolynoe longqiensis
TTATTATTGTATTTTTATACCCCATAAGACCCAACACTGTACCGGTATCGCCACCTACGCCCTATCATGCCTCTACCGGATGTTGACCAGTATCGGAGGATTTTGACATATATAAAAACTGGCTACGTTAAAGAAGGATGGATAGAGGCAGGAGAGTAGTGGTGGGGAACCTTCTTTATTTTTGCTGTGAAGGCCCTTGGCCGCGCAAAATAATAGTCCTACCTAAACAAAGCTAAAATTCAGTCCTAAAGTGAGTTGAGTACAAGCGCGAATGTACAATCAGCTGGGCCAAAGCCCTAGTCATGGGGCAAAAGACTGGCCCGCAGCGAATATCACAGTGGAGAATAAATAAGAGAATAAAATAATAATAAATAATTAAATACATTCGATACAAAGCAGCGGTACTCCGCCTATATATATATATATATGTATAATAAATTATATTTTACATATAATTATGTGTGTGTGCGTTTTGCTACAAATCCTTCGGCGCCAGGCGGGACCGACATATCACCACTCCCCTCTCAGACGGGAATCTGAAATATGAAATGTAAACATGTCGCCGATAGCATGCTTACAACTGGCAGGCGTTCGGGCTTGGGGCCCCGGCCGTAAACAGAACGCACCGCGGCGGGCGGGTTGTCATCGATACACTACGCGGCAAACAGCTGAGCCATGAATAGCTGGGAATGTGTTCCCGCCAACTATCCCGCTGGCTCAAAACATCAGCGAAAGGATTGTAACCTGGGGCTGTATGGATGTATGGAGTGCACTACATTTCCCGACGCTCATGGGGGAAAAAAGAGATCTTAGCAACGCCCCTTAGCACCCACCCTCCCACCTCCACCCCCAACCTCTACCCTACTCCCATTATGGGCGAATTTGCTGATCGGTAGAGCGCGGGCCTCGCGTGCGAGATTTCGGGAGTTTGGTTCCCGGTCGAGTCAAAGCAATGACTTACCAAGTTGATACTTGTCACTTCCTAGCCTGGCGCTTGGCATTAATAGGATAGGGCAAGGACTGGACAGTTCAGTGTTGGGATAATGTGACTGAGTGGGGTATTCTGTCATGGTGCCGGTGGCCTGATTTCCTAGTGGGGAAGCACTATAAAGTCACCATGAGTGTGCACCATCACAAGTCGGTGCCCCTCCTGATATGACCTTAGTTGTTTCCAGGGCGGAATACTCCAACAACCAACCAACCCACCCCCACCCCAATCCGCACACCCCACACTAACCTCCACCTCCCACCCCATCCACACAATCGTGACGCCTCTCGAAGCGGGTATATATATATGCACGTGCACATGAGTGATGCAAGTTGTAGGGGGGAGGTGAGGGTAGTACGTGCAGGCAAGTGGACAGTTCACCACCCCCACCCGCCCCACCCGCCCCCACCCGCCCCCACTGCCCTCAGTGGCCACCTGCCCCGAGCCGTGCCAGACGTCGCCAGTTGTGTTTTACTCACAACGCGCCTTCTTTACGACGCCGACCCCTGACACCGGAAGTGATTTACCCAAGCGTCGGTTGACAGCCGGAGAGGGCGTTGGGACTGGTTCAGGGACAGTCCACCAGACGGCGTGTAAATCACCGCGCCCCCTAGCGGAGGCAGCGGCGGCGGCAACGACGGAGGCGCCCGGTAGGTTGTGCGCAGAAAGCCCTCCTCCCCCCCTTCCCACCCCCAAAGTCAAGTCGCCCTCTGACGCCGCAAGGGGGGCAGCACTGCAGTTCCGGACACTGCCGGACATTACCGGACATTGGCGGACAAAGACTTGATCGGGCGTACAGCGGCATCGCGCCCCTCCCTGTAGCCGGGCCGACGCCTTCGCCACGGTCCGCTCTCACGGACCACTGCGTCCCCGATGTACGGCCCTATAAGCGTTGCTAATGTTTTAAGTAGCAGGAAAAAAAGACGAAAGAAGAAAAAAACATCTCTAAATATGACAGCTCCAACTGTCTGTTGCACAAGGGACGTTTTTAATGTTTATTGTGTATGATTTTATTGCTATTTACTTCTCATCAACGTACTAATATAATAACAGCATTGCGATACAAAAATTAAAACATTAAAACCACTCTCTGTTTTTGGTTTAAAGAGCACTCTTTACTCACTAGAACCCAGCACACCCGAGCCAAAGTCGCCTGATCCTCCTACCCTCCGCACAGGATGGGGTGGCCGAATCGGTAGAGCGCTGGCCTCCGGTGTGGGAGGTCGGGACTTCAATTCCCGGTCGAGTCAAACCAATGACTTACAAAATTGATACTTGTTGCTTCCTCGCCTGGCACTCAGCATTATTAGGATAGGACACGGACTGGTTAGTTCAGTGTTAGGATAAAATGACTGAGTGGGATATCAGGTCATGGTGCTGGCAGCCTGGTCTCCCAATGGGACAGTACTATAATTTGTTTATTGTTGTTTTACGTCATAGCAACATCTAAGGTCATATCAGGAAGGGGCATGACTATAAAGTTGCCACTGTCACAAATCGGTGCCTGTTCTGATATGACCTTAGGTGTTGCCTGGACGTAAAACTCTAACAAACAAACGAACCTCCCCCCCCCCTCCACCCCGACCCGACCCCCCAGCACCCCCCCCCCCCCACACACACACAGACCGCCCGACACACGGTGATGACCCGCCGGGGAGCAGCTCTGATCAGTTCCGAGCGCCTCCCGACTCTTTGATTCCCCCAACAATATAAGACGATGGCTTTGGAGCCGGAAGCCACATCGCTTAATCCCTAAATTCAGGGCGGGGGGGGGGGGTTGTGGATGCGGAGAAAAACTGCACCCCGCCGGGAAAGCGCCACCACCACCGGCCCGCCGGGCCCCACCCCCAACGGCACCGCCCCGCCCCGGCACCGCCCCGCCCCGGCACCGCCCCGGTACCGCCCCGGCACCGCCCAGCCCCGGCTACGCCATGCCGCGCCACGCCCGGCCCAGCCCGGCCCAGCCAGGCCCAGCCAGGCCCAGCCCGGCCCAGCCCGGCCCAGCCCGGCCCAGCCCGGCCCAGCCCGGCCCAGCCCGGCCCAGCCCGGCCCAGCCCGGCCCAGCCCGGCTCAGCCCGGCCCAGCCCCGAGGGTCCGCCCGGCGCCCGGGGGCCCACCCACGGTGAAAAATAGATCCACAGACACTTGCAGCAATTGCCTTTGTTGGCTGTAGTGGATTTGTATCGGTGGTGTATGGGGAGAAATGTGTGCTATTGGATAAGGCATGGAGGAGGTTAACTGTTCTCTGCGAGTACATGTCTTGTAGAGTACAGCACAGTCTGGAGAGACGGGAGGAGGGAGGCCAAGGTATTACAAATTATTAGCTGCAAGTCCAATGTTTTTGAATTTCTGCCATATTTATATTGTATACATGGAATATATCAGGTTGATCTGTAATCGACATTAATTTAGCTTAGAGTAACTTTTATTACGTTTATTTTTAAGGTGTAATAAGATTGAAACAACTTTACTTATTCCCAATTATTATGGTCAAATATCACTAGTTATAATTTGCATAGCTTGCAAGAAGCTATTGAGTTAATTGGAGCTGAACCATGGTCTGAGGGTCTCTGTGGTCAAGCTGTGGTCATCAGTGTCATTGAGCCCTCATGAGTGTCCTCAGTAATGTAAGTTATGGCATATTACAAACTTGGAAATTATTGCAAACCCTATTATAACTGCAAAAGTATTAGACAGTTTTCTGAGTATGGCTAATAATTGATGCAAGTCCATCATTTTCTTCCTTATGTAACATCATATAACTAATGATACTAATAGTAATATTAACAATCGTGATGTGCTCATACCCTAATGGTGTTGTTTGTTTGTTGTTGTTCTACGTCCTAGCAACATCTAAGGTCATATCAGGATGGGTACCGACTTGTGACAGTGCGCACTCATGGCGACTTTATAGTGCTGCCCCAGTGGGAGACCAGGTCACCAGCACCATGAACTGATATCCCACTCAGTCACATTATCCTGACACTGAGCCAACCAATCCTTGCCCTATCCTAATAATGCCGAGTGCCTGGCTAGGAAGTGACAAGTATCAATTTTGAAGTCATTGGTTTGACTCGACCAGGGTTCGAACCCACGATCCCGTGGTATACCAACACGGGACACGGACGCTCTAACTCATTTGGTCATCCCGTCTGGTTGTAATGGTGTTGTGTATATCAATCCCAAGCTATTGGGTTCGAGATCAAATACCCAATTCTAAATGATATTTTAATAAAATACATAAAATGCAAGAAATTTATGCTAAACTCATCTGACCATACATATCTTTACAGAATTAGCTTTGGAGATACTGAAAGGTAAAATGTGTTAAATTCATGTTGGTATGTATGTTGAAATGTTGGGGATCTAAAGCCTGGTACACACCTCCCATATACGATTCACACGCTAAAAGTGACTGTCCAACGGGACCCGTCACAACCCGACCCGTCCCGTTTCCCGACTAAGTTTTAGTCTTTAGGTGTGTGACCCCCCTCCCGTTACAACCCGACCCGTCCCGTTTCCTGACTAAAACTGCCCGATTCATTTTTCAAATCTTATCAAACCCGGTACACACCTCCCATTTCATGACAAAGTTTGAGTTTTAGTCGGGGTCAGTCTTTATGTGTGTGACCCCCTCTCACACCAGAGCCTTCCGATTCGCAACTTAAAACTCAGTTTTAGGTTTTATACGGGAGGTGTGTACCGGCCTTTAGACTTCACAAGTGACATGTCCTGTTAAACTTGACTAAGTGCTCCTTTTATTTCAGCAATAAATGTTTAACGAGTGTACAAGTACCTAAGTTGGACATGTAGGATCAAATGTATGTAAGTGTTTACTTTTGAAAAATGTAATGCTTTCAACGGATTATGTAGCTTTAATTGAGTTTTTGATTTATTATGATTGGGATATTCAACGCCATAATAATTGCCACGTGTAAAAGCTAGAGGTGTTGGGACGGTTGATATAGTGCCGTCAGAGCTTTATGTGACTATATTGCAGATAGTTAACAAATTGATAGCTATGTTTTATGACAATCCAAATAGGGTCCTATATCACTATAGGCCCTGTCACATTACGGCGTATGGCATTAGCGTATGCCGGCGTATGCGGTTTTCGACCCATACACCGTCATACGCCGTCATACGCCGTCATACGCCGTCATACGCCGTCATACGCCGTCATACGCCGTCATACGCCGTCATACGCTAAGCATGAGGTCCCAGCGGCATCTGAAGCATATGCCTAACCTATGCCTAACCTATGCCTAACCTATGCCTAACCTATGCCTAACCTACCCCTAGCCTATGGTGGCGTATTCAAAGTATATCCCGACCTATGCGCAGCGTACTGTGATGAGGTTTGACAGTTGTGATTGACAAGGTCAGCGTACACCCAACCTATGCATAACCTATGTCGACGTACGCATAGCGTACATTGAGCATATGAGCAGCGTATGCGCCATATGCTGCATACGCTGAAAATTGTTGAGCATGCTCAAAAAGAATTTGGATGGACGTGCGTATGAGGGCGTATGACGGCGTATGACGGCATATGACTGCGTATGCCAGCATATGTATAGCGTATGCATAGTGTATGCGAAGCAGATGACGGCGTATGATGGCATATGGGTCTAAAATCCATACGCTAATGCCATACGCCGTAGTGTGACACCACTTTTACAGAATGTTGGGGGTACGCAAGAGACACCCGGCGGGTGCCAATCCAGCATACGCCCAACCTATGCCGATGTACCCCTAACCTATGCATAACCTATGCCGGTGTATGCATAGCGTATGCCTAGCGTATGAGCAGTGTATGATCCATACGCTGCCATACGCTGAAAATTTTGAGCAAGGAAACAGGCTTGTTGGAGGATCGGCGTATGATGGTGTATGATAGCGTATGTCGGCGTATGCGTAGCGTATGGCGGCGTATAACGACGTATATGACGTGACGCGCTTATGCCGCCGTATGCTCCCGCAAAAAAAACCTAATGTGACAGCCCCTTAATTACCCTGTTCAGCATGTCCAAAACTCTACTACATCAACTAATTGCTTATAGCTTCTCAAATACTTATGTGTATTAGCTTTCATGCACACACACAATATATACAACAAACTTTGCTTTTCATTAACAACAGAAATATATACAAAATATAAATAAATAAAGTAAATATGCATTTTGAATATTGTTGTTATTTTTAAACGGAATTACCATGAATACTTATTGCAGACATTTTTTTTTCGGTCCTTTTTCTTCTTTTTTGTTTAAATTATAAAAGCTATTTATATTACCTAAGTTTGCAACAACGCACAGAAAGCAATTGGGTGGAAAACAATTGTTCCTAATTCTTATACAGGGATACGGGGTACCCACGGCGCCCCCCCCCCCCCCTCTCCCCCCAAAAAAGACTAAGACGTAACCAGTCAAGCATGCGGACAACTTTCTGCATAAATCAATCAGCATAAATTAGCCGTCTTGAGTTGCAGTCACATGATGTTGCCTTTGAAATGACGGCGATCTTCGCGAAATACTAAATATGGCGATGAATAGTCAATAAAAATAGTTACATCATTTCGGTTCGGCGTAGAAGGAGGATGAGTGCCGGGGTAACTATTAATAGGGCCTGTCGACGGGCGGAGCTCGCCCATAAAGCAGCCCCGGCTCGCCCTTCGTGGTGGGCGCGCAATGCTCAGGGGGACGGGGGTGGAGGAGGAGGAGGAGAGGGAAGGAGAACAGGCGATGGGGGAGGAACTAAAGGAGGGGTATGGGAACGTGGACGGGGTATCGGGGGTACTGGAGAGGGGAGGGGGGAAGGGGAGGGGAATGGGAACGGAGGACGGGAGAGGGGGAAATGGAGTGGGAGGGGAAGGGGATGGGGGGGGGGGGGAAGGGGCGGGAGACAGAGGAGGTGGAATTGGGGAAGGGTAGAGGGAGATGGACAGGGACGGGGATGGGGGACGGGGGGGGGGGGGGGGGGGGAAGGGAGGGGATGGGTTTATACGCACATGGGTGGGTGGGGAGGGGCGGGACGGTGGTTGTGGCGGAGGGTAGGAGAGGGGGAGGGCGGATGGTGGTGAGTTAGTGGTTGTTGGATCACCGGCCCAGGGATGGATCCCCAGCGGCCCTGTGATCGGAGACTGTGTAATGACCCCGGGATCCACGCGGGATGCGGCCGGGGATCTCAGCGGATCACCGCAACCCCCGCCCACCACCAAAAATAATATATATATTATATATATATATATAAAATATGAAATAAAATACACACAACCAAATATTTTTGTTAAACTACACACAAAAAACAAAATCTCCATCCTCGACGATAACCTGCTTTGCCCTCCCTCAGCCCGCAACCCACGTCCATATCCCCCCCCCCCCCTCCCCTCCCTTACCTCACCCGGCTCCTTGCTCCCGCTCCTTAACCCCCCCCCTCGCCCCCTCCACCCCACCCCTAAGCAGCTCCACCCCCCCCCCACACACACACCGTTCCAGCGCGCCCCGCGCTGCTTCTCCATCCTACAGCCGGTTCCCAGCGGAGTAGTGCAGAAAAGTTTCCCCGGGCGGTTTCCCCGGGGCTGACAGTGACGGCTGCCGCTCAGAGTCAGACAGAGCCCGCTATAGTTGGTGGGACGTCAGGTGGGCTGTTGACCCCCATAATTCCTTCCTGCCTCCATCCCACTGCTCCCCTCCCTCCCTCCCTCCCTCTCCCTTCCTCCCTCCATCCAGCCCTACCCCGCCCTCTGGCGGAGGATCAAAGCGGGGCTGACCCCGGGTGACCTGCATGCCTCTCTTAAACCATCGCCCACAATACAATCATTTCATTCCGACTGTTCGGCCCTCGGCCCACTACCACTGATAACCGCCGCCCCCCACACACTCACCCTCACACACTCCCTCCCCTCTCAACCAACCAACCACCACTGCCAGCAATTCGAGCACCGTAGTAACCTCATTTTCCTTTATTTTACAGTAAAACCTCTCTAACCGACCACCTCCACAGATCGACCACTCCCCTATATCGATCGCTTTATCTGGGTCCCAACAATACCACTGTAACCATATTCCAACTCTTTAATCCTGAATTGAAAAATGGCTGGAAGACCAGTGCTTCGGCACTGACAAAAGACTTATTCAGCAGAATAAACATATTTACAACAAAAAAAAACAAAAAAAAACCGACCACTTCCCTAAATGGACCACTTAGAGTTGGTCTCAAGGTCGGTCGATTTAAAGAGGTTTTACTGCCTTGTCGGATAGGATAAATTAACAGCAGTTACTGCCATTGTAGTTCAACATTATTTGATGGTCATTGCAAGGATTCAAATAAAGCCAAACACACATGTGTATTAACCGGAACCGCTGATGCGGATTCCGAGGGACACCAGTTTGCCAGGGACACTATCATTCAACTGCATTGTTAACGGCCGTGAGCAAATCTTCATACAGAAGAAGTCAAATATCTCCCAAATTACACCATCTAGAAACAAATCGCTTGGTACACATATAGAAAACATCTTTACCATGAAGACTATATTAAATTTATAAGGTTAGGGTTCTTGAATTCTATTAATTTTGAATAAAACTAACGTTTTGCACTGCGCGTACTGTCAAACTCAAGGCATTGTCAATGGTCGTCAGCAATCTTCATACAGAAAATACAGAAAAAGTCAAATATCCCTCAAATTACACCATCTAGAAACAAATCGTTTGGTACACATGTAGAAAACATCTTTACCAAAAACATTATATTAAATTTATAAGGTTAGTGACGATGCTGTTCGATTTTGATGCATGTGCAGAAGCAATGTGTCCCTTGTAAACTGGTGTCCCTGGGAAACCGCAACACCGCCATTACCACAATGCGATTGTGCGCATTGGAAACAACAATTACTACCCACCATCGTCCTCACCACACACACACACACGGATGGCCCACCACCCACTACTCACCACCCACTACAAACTACTTATCACCCACCACTCATCACCCACCACTACACCACCTACCCCTCAACATCCACCACCCACCACTCACCACTCTTTCGCCCCACAAGCCCCAGCCCCCGCTCCAGCCCCATCCCTATCCCCATCCCTAGTCCCATTCCCCAGCCCTAGTTACAGCCCGCGCCCCAGCCCTAGTCCCAGCCCCATCCCTAGTTCCAGTCTCAGTTCCAGCCCCAGTTCAGCCCCCAGTTCCATCCCCATCCCCAGCCCTAGTTCCAGCCCTAGTCCCAGCCCCAACTCCAGCCCCAGCCCCAGTCCCAACCCAATCCTAACCCCAGCCCCACCCCCAACTCCAGCCCCAGCCCAGGTCCCAACCTCAACCACAGGTCCAACCCTAACCCCAGCCCCAGCCGAACCACCATGACACTCCACTAACAAGCCCAATGTCCAAAACACAACAGCACCACAACCACACCCCTCCCACACCACCACCACCACCACCACACCACCCAGATCAAACCCTGCCGCCCCGTTGTGCACGTGCCTCAATAACACGCAGGTAAATCACGGCCGGGCGGGCTGGTCGACGTGGCGGGCGTAGTCGTCGGCTTGGCGGCTTCATAAACCAACGCGCGGCACAACCTAAGCGCGGGGGATCCAACACCGGGACGGGCAACCGGAAGGGCGCCCATCGGTGACCTTGAACTCTGATCTCCCCATTCAAGGTCACGGTTGACTCACACAGAGAGAGAGAACGAGCGAGATCCCTGAGCCCCCCCCCCCCCACCGCATTCCTTCATTTTCCTTCTCCGACAAACATCCGCCCATTCCCCGCTTCTCACCCTCCCTCCCCCCGGTCTCATCCTGCCACTCATCCGCCCATCGACGGTCACTCATCCGCCCACCGCCCACTGCCCGCCGCCCGCTGCCCGCCGACCCGCCCACTGCCCACTGCCCGCCGCCCGCTGCCCGCCGACCCGCCCGCTGCCGACCGCCACTGATCTGCCCACAGCCCGCCGCCCGCCACTCATCCGCCTGGCGCCCACCGCCCACCGCCCCCGCCCGCCCCACCCGCTGCCCACCACCCGCCGCCCGCCGGCCACTGCCGCCCACCGCCACTCATCCGCCCGCCGCCCGCGCCCGCCGCCCGCCGCCCGCCGCCCGCCGCCCGCCGCCCGCCGCCCGCCGCCTGGCCGCCCGCCACCCGCCGCCGCCGCCCGCCGCCGCACCGCCCATCGAGTCTCGTTTTATCTATACGCAAGCCCCGCTCCGTTTGATGCCGCCTTGACGGACAACGCGCTTTATTTGCGTCGCACTGATCAATTGGCTGTAACAGACGAGGGCGGCGGTAACGGTCTTACCGGCGCACCTCCATCAGGACCCCCCGTAATGTGCGCGGGGGCTTCTTTGATTGTGGGGTGAGAGGGAGCGGTAATGATCACCGCGTCTCTGACGTAGTCGGGCCACACTTTCTGTGTATGGAGAGCTGGGGGGGGGGGGGGGGGGGGGGGGGGGGGGGAGAGGGGGAAAGGAGGGAGAGGGATGAGAGGGGTTGACTGGAGGAGAGGAGTGTTGGGGAGAGAGAGAGGGGGGAGGGGGGGAGAGGGATGGAGAGGGGTTGACTGGAGGAGAGGAGTGTGGGGAGAGAGAGGGGGGGGGGAGAGAGAGGGGGGAGGGAGGGAGAGGGATGGAGAGGGGTTGACTGGAGGAGGGTAGTCGGGCGGGGGCGGGGGGGGGGGGTACCCACCGACGCATCATTCCCTTCCTTTGTTGCTTAACAATTGTTCTCCCCGCAAACTATAAAATGAAAAGGGAAGCAAAAATGACATACGCAAATGGTTTCTAAGTGGAATTTAAGATTTAACAAGAGAAATGTGAACACAGAAATGAAGGAAATCCTCAATTGAAAATCCCAGTGACAAGAAATAGGGTGGAAGTATGATGAGAGGGGTGTCGGTGAGCAGTTGGTGTGGCCGGGGGGGGGGGGGTGCTTAGGCTAACGGCAGGTGCCCCCTCCTGTGTGGCAGGGCAGTGTTTAGGCCGCAATGACCAAGCGGTCACTGCCCGGCGCCTCGCTCATCAGCCGGGCCGCGGTCGCTGGTTGCCGCTGAGTGACGCTGCATCCCAATGTCATCCAAATGAGATGTTTCACTGGTTCCCGGCCGGCCCTCATCCCCCCCGGTGTATGCGAGTCGGACGCCGGCAGCGGCCCGAGCTCTAACGGTAATCAGTTTTAGCGCGCGCTCTTTCCCCTCCCCCTCCCTCCACCCCCCTCCTCCCTCCCTCCTTCATCTCCTCTCCCCCCCTCCCGCTTCCATTCCCCCTCTTTCCACCCAGCCCCCTTCTAGGCCCATCGCCAACCACCTAATGATCCAGAACACATGTTTGTTGCATTTCAATTGTGTTCCAAATCTACCTACGTCTCCCACTGGTGGCGTTTAATTCAATTAAAGTGCCGGCTCTCCCGGGCTAAACGCGGATAATGCGAGGCGCGACTCTGATTGGTTGCCACCGAAACCAGCGGCGCTGCCCTGCATAGAGATGGGTCACGTGGGTGCCGGCAAAAGCGCGCGAAGCTTTAATTAAAAGCCTCGCATTGAATGTAAAGTACCGCCATTAGAGGTCGCCACCTGTGGACCGCAGCAGAATGAGGGGGCGGGCGGAGCCCGCCAAACTGGACGCCGGCGTCTGACTTCCGGTTTGTGTTGGGTAATGTGGCGGCGGTGGGAAGGAGCCGGGCCAGGTATGAGATGCTTACAGTTACAACCAGCCACTCCTCCCACCCCTTCCACCACCTCCACCCTCCCTCAAATGTGGTACTTAGGTTGGGGTGGCGGTGGGAGTAGGGGTGGGGTGGGCGGTGGGGGGAGCTAAATCACAACCAAAACAAAGTTGGCGCTGACAGGGCAACTTGTAACTTTTAACACAAATAGGTTGATCCTAACCGGATGTAAACTGATGGGCGGGGTGGGGTAATGTTTACAAAACAACTACTTGTTGTGCGCTGAAATCTAACTTTATCCATGTGTGTGTGTGGTGTGTGATGTGTGGAGGTGTGTGTAGCAGTATGTGTGTGTGTGGAGGTGTGTGTGGATTGGTGTGTCTGTGCACGCGTGTGCGGATGAGTAGTGGGCTGGAATCTAACTCTATCCACGTGTGTGTGTGTGTGGTGTGTATGTAGTAGGTGGTGGGTGGAGGTGTGTGTAGCGGTATGTGTGTGTGGAGGTATGTGTGGATTGGTGTGCGTGCATGCGTGTGTGGAGGAGTAGTGGGCTGGAATCTAACTTTATCCACGTGTGTGTGTGTATGGTGTGTGGTAGGTGGTGGGTGGAGGTGTGTGTAGTGGTATGTGTGTGTGGAGGTATGTGTGGATAGGTGTGCATGCACGCGTGTGTGTGGAGGAGTAGTGGGCTGGAATCTAACTTTATCTATGTGTGTGGTGGTGTGGTGGTGTGTGTGTTTGAATTGATGTGTGTGGAGGAGTGGTATGCTATCCCTATGTGTGTTGGGGAGTTGTGTGTGCGTGTGACTGAAGGTGCGTGTGTGAATTGGTGTATGTGGAGGAATGGTGGGCTGAAATCTAACTTTATCCACGTGGGTGTGTGTGGTGTGTGTGGAGATGTATGTGAATTGGTATGTGTGCATGTGTGGAGGAGTGGGGGGGGGGGGCTGGAATCTAACTTCATCCATGTGTGCCTGTGTGTGGTGCGTGGAGGTGTGTGTGGAGGAGTAGTGTGGAGGTGTGTGTGTGTTTGAATTAATGTGCGCGCGCATGTGAGTGGAGGAGTGGTACGATATCCATGTGTGTGTCGAGTGGAGGGGTATGTTAATGGAGGTAAGTGTACATATTGGTGTGTGCGTGTGCGTGTGTGTGTAGAGGAGTGATGCAGTGGAATCTAACTTTATCCATGTGTGTGGTGGTGAGTGAAGGTGTGTGTGGAAGTGTGTGCATTTGAATTGGTGTGTGTGTGTGTGGGCGTGTGGAGGAGTGGGGCACTAGAATCTAACTTTACCCATGTGTGTGATGGTGGGTGGTGGGTGGAGGTGTGTGTGAATGTGTGTGTGTTTGAATTGGTGTGTGTGTGTGGAGGAGTGGTGCACTAGAATCCAACTTTATCCATGTGTGTGTGATGAGTAGAGGTGTGTGTCTGGAGGTGTGTTGTGAATTGGTGTGCATGTGCGCGCGTGTGTGTTGAGGGTTGGTGGATAGTGGGTGAGTGGGGGAGGGGGTTACTTTCGGTGCCACCAGCGTGCCGCGCTGTTTTATGTGTGCTTACCGATTAGCTATGAATGTCAATGGGTTGTTTGCCAGCCGTGAATGTTAACGGTTTGGTACGACAGCCATCTAAGGCTTTAATTAAGCCTACTTCACATCTAATTACATTTGCAGCAGTTCAAATAACACGCGACAGAGAAGGCACCCAACCGGCGCGTCGTGGCCAGGTGAGGCTAAAGGGCGCATTCCTTACACGCGTTATGCGGTATGCGAATGCGAATGCGAATGCGACAAAAAATCGAAACGCCTTGAAACCTATGAGCTACATTCCTTACACGCGGTATGTGAATGCGATCTTGCGAATGCAAATGCGAATGCATTTTTACGATCAGTCCATGTAGCGATCGGTGCGGCATGCAGTATACGTCAAGCTGGGTGCGAATAGAAACCTGAGTCTGATGTGTCCATTAGTTTAACACCAGGAGAGGCGACTGAGCATTACGGAACAGTCACACACAGGGGTGATGATTGGAAACACATGGTGAGCTGGGCACCCGGGAGACATACGGTTAGGGGAAAGCTAAAAATGCTACCATATGCACAGAAATATGAATACTTATCTATAATTTGGTTATAATAAAGGTAGGAACCCCCATGTGACGTACAACAAGTTACATAGATATAAATGCAATAGTTGGTCATATACAGAGCAGTATGGAGAATAATTGTTTATTTTTATTTTTTAAATATAGCCAGTCGTGTGGCGCATACCGCATACTGCATACCGCATGTAAGGAATCATGCCATTCACATACCGCATGCCGCATGCCGCATGCCACATGCCGCATACAGCATACCGCATACCGCATACCGCGTGTAAGGAATGCCCGCTTTAGTGAGGCGCGGCGACGCCTGCTTGTCTTTGTTTTCAACTGGTGGAAGACGGCGAGGCCTTGCCTGTTGCTGCTTCTGGGCGCGCGCCCCGCCCCACGTCCCACCGTCCCGTTGCCCCGCCGATCAGCCGCCCCACCGTCCCACCGCCGCTCTGTCCGGCAGCCCCTCAGTTCTGCAGCCCCGCTGCCCCTCCATCTCGCAGTCCCGCCGCCCCACCACACCTCCATCCCGCCGCCCCGCCGTCCCGCCGTCCCGCCGCCTCGCCGTCCCACCGTCCCACCGTCCCGCCGCCTCGCCGTCCCACCGTCCCACCGTCCCACCGCCCCGCCGCTCCGGCGTCCCGCCGTCCCACCGCCCCGCCGCCCCGCCGCCCCGCCGCCCCGCCGCCCCGCCGCCACGCCTCCCCGCCGCCCCGCCGCCCCGCCGCCCCACGACGTGTTTGATGAATTGATTTGGCTAATTCGGGTCAGATGAGGCCGACAGCGATTTCCATCTGTCACCATAGAAACATTAAAAAAATAACCACCCAACCCGCACGACTGACACATATTACAGAGCCGGGGTTTCCTGGTAATTTTCTGGGCCGATTAAACTTGTCCTTTTTTAGCGTGGTTTTTGTGGTTATGGTGGTGTTTTTTTGGTGTGTGTGTGATAGCTATGGAATAAAAACCAAACAAAAGAAGAAAAACACACTTTGCACAGTGTTGTGTTGTTTAGGCGTCGCGTTTGATTTATTCGCCGCAAGTTTCAGTGGCGGTGAAAAGCCGATCTGACCCACTCTAAAGACTGCTCCATATTACGCGATAATTTGACTTGAATCCTTTCGTCGTTTAAGTCGCAGATATCGGTCCGGTTTAGTTGCCCTTGTGCGTGTCATGATGCGGTAGGGAGAGAATTGACCTGATAATGGAGAGGAAGTGGGATGAAAAGTGTGACACAAAGACATTTCAGGGAAACTTTCCAGAGAAAGGAGAGGGCTGATTTAAAGGAAAGTCATAGTACTTACAATATTTGGGGATGGAATGCTTATATATTATGTATATATGTGTATATGTAGATATGTGTATATATGGATATGTATGGATATGTATGGATATGAATATGTGTATGTGTATGTATGTGTATATGCGTGTATATGTGTGTATATATGTGTATCTGTATATATATATTTGTATATATATGTATATATATATATGTATATATGTGTAGTGGTCTGCACTGACCTCTCGGGCAAGGAACCGCATAGACAGGTAGGCGTGGGTAGTATGGTGATATCAGGGAGGCTATGTGGTGTAATGGTTAGCACACTGGCTCGGAATGCAAAGAGATGTGGGTTCGAGTCCCGCTGTAGGCGCAATATTTCCCATTGTCATCATCCCCATGATATATGTATTCATGTATATATGTGTATATATGCATATATGTATGTGTATGTGCATGTATGTATGTGTGTATATACACATACACATTGCATAAGCAAATATTGTGCTGTTTTTTGTTTGTTTTTTGGGGTGCTTTTTGTTGTTGTTTTTAAAAACTAAACCATTCTGTGATGTTTTCCTACACATAAGTTTCCACCTTGACTGACCAAACCCCATGCCGTCATCCGAAACCAGGAGTAGTGCATGTCCACATAGGACAATGTCGTTACAGTGAACAACTAAGCGCTGGGGATTCCTGATCACGACGCAGAAAGTGCCCAAATAACTCCCCCCCCCCCCCCATTTAAAGGCGGGCAACACGCGTAAGACATCATAGTTGTTTCGGCCGTCGACATTCCGGGCGTATTCGATTAACATGACCCGGGCGATTCAGGTCACCCGAGTTGCTAGAATTTCAAATCGAACACCGTGAGTGGGGTTGTCAAAAACAAGTGCTGTGTGCAAAACGACCCGACCCCAGTAACCTATCTCTTGGCTAGGATTTGCTAGGAACGATGACGTCACATTTGTGCTGGTACCGTCCTGCAGGATGGAATAGCTACCGTACCAGTCCTACATGTTTTTTGTTGGTATTAACACATATTATTGAAATGGAAATATAACTAAACTATGCAATTATAAAATACTTTAAATCCTATATTGCTGTAGGTATATCGGTTATTAAATAATAAAAAAAGTTTTGGATTAATCCACCATTTTTTACACCCCAAGCATGGAGAAGTGCATTCGATTATTTGACCAGAGTCTGTAGGATGTGCGCATGCTCCAAAAAGTGGCTCGGGTGACCCGAGTTGATTAATCGATTACGCCCTCCATGAGAGTGACGTAAATCACGTGACCGAATGGGGCGTGGCCTAATTCGCAATTCCAGTAGCTCCATTTGCGCCTGACAAGTTTGTTCGTGCCACACCTAACAGTAGACTCCTAACAAGTGCCTCCCAGAGTACACATTACACCATGAAGGTTGCTGGCAAACAGTCAGAGCTGGTTTGTTTTGTTTATTGTTGTTTTACGTCCTAGCAACATCTAAGCTCGTATCAGAGCTGGATAATTATACAACAATCGGTGAGCGTCCCCATGTTCGGTGCTGGCCATTTATGAACATTCGGGATCGGTGTTGGTCACGAATAGACCTTTACTGCTGGGCATGCACAGTAAACTGCTGATACTCACAGCATTGATTAGGTCTCGGCATTGCCGTCAGAGGGCATGTTAAAATGGAAATCCTCTATGAGCCATTCCTCCTCCGCCCTCAGAAAAGGCATTTTGTTTGTTGTTGGCATATTACGACCTGGCAACATCTAAGGTTATATGAGGACGAAAAACATTCTGAACAATAGGTTCTTCCAGTGACGTCAGAGGGCGCGTTGGTGGCGGAAATTCTCTATGAGTCCCTCCCTTTATAGAGCAACCTGCACAGTGAGCTGCTACCACAAGATTAGCTATTTTAACTGACATCAGAGTACAGGTTGGTAGTTGAAATCCTTTATAATACATTTTCCCGCACAGCATGCTGCACAGTGAGCAGCTACCCAAAACATTGGTTCGTTAACTGACATCAGAGTACAGGTTGGTAGTTGAAATCCTTTATAATACATTTTCCCACACAGCATACTGCACAGTGAACTGCTACCCACAACATTGGTTCTTTAACTGACATCAGAGTACAGGTTGGTAGCTGAAATCCTTTATAATACATTTCCCCACACAGCATACTGCACAGTGAACTGCTACCAACAACATTGGTTCTTTAACTGACATCAGAGTACAGGTTGGTAGTTGAAATCCTTTATAATACATTTCCCCACACAGCATACTGCACAGTGAACTGCTACCCACAACATTGGTTCTTTAACTGACATCAGAGTACAGGTTGGTAGTTGAAATCCTTTATAATACATTTTCCCACACAGCATACTGCACAGTGAACTGCTACCAACAACATTGGTTCTTTAACTGACATCAGAGTACAGGTTGGTAGTTGAAATCCTTTATAATACATTTTCCCACACAGCATACTGCACAGTGAACTGCTACCCACAACATTGGTTCTTTAACTGACATCAGAGTACAGGTTGGTAGTTGAAATCCTTTATAATACATTTTCCCACACAGCATACTGCACAGTGAACTGATACCCACAACATTGGTTCTTTAACTGACATCAGAGTACAGGTTGGTAGTTGAAATCCTTTATAATACATTTTCCCACACAACATGCTGCACAGTGAGCAGCTACCCACAACATTGGTTCTTTAACTGACATCAGAGTACAGGTTGGTCGTTGAAATCCTTTATAATACATTTTCCCACACAGCATACTGCACAGTGAACTGCTACCCACAACATTGGTTCTTTAACTGACATCAGAGTACAGGTTGGTAGTTGAAATCCTTAATAATACATTTTCCCACACAGCATACTGCACAGTGAACTGCTACCCACAACACTAATGTCAGAAGTTGGGCTGGTAGTGGAAATCTTCTATATTACCTTTTCCCAGAGAGCCCGGTGCACAGTGTGCTGCTCCCTACAACATTAGTTCTTCCACTGTCATCAGAGGGCAGGTTGGTGGTGGAATTCCTCCTTGTATACCTTTTCCACAGAGCATGCTGCACACTGAGCTGCTACCAACAACATTAGTTCTTGTTACTGCCATAAGAGGGCGGGTTGATGATGAAAATCCTCAATGAGACCTTCATCGCACAGAGCAAACTGTACAATGAACTGCTACGCACAACAACATTAGTGGTGTTCTCTGTGGCGGAGTGGTTAGAGTGTCTGACTTTTTTATAGGTCAGACTCCTAATCTGAGGGTCGGCTGTTCGATTCTCCATGACCCAAGCTCTGCCAATTTGGATTTCCACCACTGTGTATAACTTACAGCGTCATCAAAGGCCGGTTGCTCTCATACCATGTCTATGTGGTGTGGGAGGTTAAAAATCCCTTGGGTCGGTAAAAGTGTAGGCTCGGGCTTTCTATCGACGAGCAGTGGAGTGGGGAAGACCAGTTGTCTGTGACTGGGATTTCCCCTGCTTGGGACAACTAATGTACCCACAAAAAAAAAAATGATGACAAAAATGAGAGACAAATAAGTGTTCACACTTCCTGTCTACTATTCGCTATATCGCTATATTAGTTCTTCCACTGACGCCAGAGGGCGGGTTGGCGGTGGAAAGCTTCTATTGAAGAAAACATTATAGCTGCAGAGAGCAGTGGAAAATCGTCTGATAACCATGAACTCTGGCCGGGGGAAATAGCTAGAAGGTTGTCTGGTGGCCATGAACTTTGGATAGAAACAGGTAATTGAATAAAATATAGAGTCGAGGAAAAGTGTGTGTGTGGGGGGGTGGGGGGGTGAATTATGTTGGACTAGTATCGCGATATTTAGGAGGAGGGAGTTAAAGCTGCATAGTTCGAGGGCAGCATAATATTTGAGAAACTAAAACACTCAGGATCCAATCAGTGGTGAGAATAAACCAATCAGCATTCAGTAAATTTGCAATATTAGCATGGAATAACATGGGATATTCAGTCTAATGGTCCTTGAAATATCAAACCCCATTTATTGGACACGAGCTTAATTTGATTCATTCTGTGACGTCAAGCAGGGAAGAGATAATTAGAATTGGATAAATTTTTAAGTGTGTACCATGGCTTCAATGTCACTAGTATCCACCGTCCTGATATGACCTTAGATGTTGCTAGGACTTAAAACAACAAACAAAAACTAGTATCCCTCCATCCCTCCCATCCTGCAAAATAGCCCTGATGTAATTCATTTCCGTTCCCTGCGTGACGTCACACAATGGGTTGTTAGAGCTACAACTCAGTGGCTAGAGACTAGTCCGTCTGACCGAACGCAGTGGCCTAGTCGGTAGAACGCAGGCTTCCCGTGTGGAAAGTTGGGAGGTCGAATCCCAGCTGAGTCAAACTAATGACTTATAAAATTGATACTTGTTGTTATCTAGTGTGGCGCTCGGCATTACTAGGATAGGGCAAGGATTGGTTAGCATAGAGTCATGATAATGTGGCTGTGTGGGATATCAGGTCATGGTTCCGGCGGACTGGTATACCAGTGGGGCAGCACTATGAAGTCACCATGAATGCGCAGTGGTGACGACGGATGGGGGGGGGAAGTATTTAAGCGGCATAGTCCGATGAAATATCAAATTTTCAAAACCAAACCAATTATCTAGATTTGATTTTACATATCTAACTTAGATACTGATGCACTTATTAAGCATGTGTTTCTGCGTAGAAGGCAACACTGAGTCAATTTAACAGAACCTGTTACTGCAGAAGTCTATGGTGTCAGAGTTTTTGCAAGCTTGCCAAAACTACTTTATCATGTTGGCACTCAAAATATCTCAAAAGTTTACCATTTAAAATAAAAGTAACTTTGAACTAATGTAAAGTAGATACTAGTGATCGACCTAATATATTTATCTCAGAAAAAATACAGAAATTCAAAACCATCGGGCTATGCAACTTTAACATATACAGTTATGGCCACCAGATTGACATTTCCATTAGGAATAACAACATATGTTCGGCATAAGAAAAACTACCATAAAGCGGGTATATTTGAGAAGAGCAGACGGTCTGCGCCAGGTTGGAATGTTTTATCTGCATACCATAAATATTCATAAGGTGGGGGACGACCTTCTTCCCGAACATTCCCTGCAAGCCAGGAGGTTTCATTTACATCGATTGGCAAGGGGTTTGCGATTGGCATTGCATCACCATTGCAGTGGTCAGTGCGCTGTACTCCAGCCTCATTTATTTTCAGTAGAGTGGAATTTAGTAACACAGCTACACATATGGCATGACTCTGCTGTGGTGACAATTATTCTTACTATTTGGTCCCTGTGTAATTTACCAAATTTTGTTTTGGAAACAAGGTCATACGAACACGACCGGTCTTCCCAAGAAGAAGAAGAACAGGCCCTACCCCATTTTACTGTCATATGAACATGACAGGACTTGCCAAGAAGAAGAAGAACTGGCCCCACCCCCTTTGATGGTCATACGAACACGACAGGACTTGCCAAGAAGAAGAAGAACAGGCACCGCCCCCTTTGCTAGTCATACTAACATCAGGTGAGTTGTCAACAAGGAGAAGAAAGGCACCGCTCCCTTTGCCGGTCAGACAAACACAACAGGACTTCCCAACAAGAAGAAGGACAGGCACCATCCCCTTTGCCGGTGAGACGAACACGACAGGACTTGCCAACAAGAAGAAGAAGAACCAGCACCACCCCCTTTGCCAGTCATACGAACGCGACGGGACTTGCCAAAAAGAAGAAGAACAGGCACCGCCCCCTTGCACTAGTTATCACATGTCAAATTGCTGTTCTACTTGATGCAATGTTATAATCCCGATTCTCTGTTTCATGTTACCGATAACACATACTCATGCAGAAGTTCAGGTCCCTGTCACCCAGTATCGAGTTTCTACAAATGCTCCACCTCACTGAAGGCTATAGATTAATTTTTGAATAAATTAGATTTTTTTTAAACCATGTCTCCTTATTGTTACGTAGCAATGCGAATTGCGTATGTTGGGTATCTGAAGGCCCTGTCACATTACGGCGTATGGCGGGAGCGTATTGAAAACCTACATAAGTCCTGCGAATGCCGGCCTATGATGACCTTTGGTGACCTATCGGGTGTTTTTGAGCGTATGTGTAACCTATGAGGAGCGTACGAGGAGCGTATGAGGAGCATATGAGAGCGTACTGTGACATTTTTTGGCGGTTTTGATTGGCATATGGAACCTATCCGTAGCGTATGCGTAGCATATGCGTAGCATATGCGTAGCGTATGCGTAGCATATGCGTAGCATATGCATAGCGTATGCGTAGCATATGCATAGCGTATGCGTAGCATATGCATAGCATATGCATAGCGTATGCATAGCGTATGCGTAGCGTATGCGTAGAGTATGAGTGTATGAGTAGCGTATGAGTCAAGATTGATGTCGAGACCTATGGCATACGCTTGGAATACACTGTGCATATGCTGTGCATACGCTGTGCATACGCTAGGAGTACGCTCCCTTACGTAACTCGTAGTTATGCATACGCTACATTCGCTAGAGATACGCCGGTGATGCAAGTTGAGCGTATGCGCAACCTACGCCGGGGCACCCCTAGCGTACGAGGAGCGTACACCGGTGTATGAGGAGCGTACACCGGCATATGAGTAGCATATGAACCATACGCTCCCATAGGTCGAGATGTTTTGAGTATGCACAAAACAATGGGGACGAACGGATTTATGAAAGCGTATGGCGGCGTATGCCTCATAAGCCAGCATCTGGCGGCATCTGGCGGCGTATGAGTAGCGTATGAGTAGCATATGCATAGTGTATGAGTAGCGTATACGGCGTATGCCGATGTATATGACGTAACGCGCCTATGCCGCCATACGCTCCCGCAAAAAACCCTAATGTGACAGCCCCATAACATGTTTAATTTGTGAGCATAGTCTGTAGCTGCATCAGGTTTTCCCATTTTCCTGCTTCTGGCCTTCAAAGTAACGTACAGTCACTTCACTCCCAGCTCCGGCTAACTTCAAATTCACCCACCCACCCTCCCAGGGGTTCAGCGCTGTCATATCCTTGACATGTCACATGCCTGATCTGAACATTCTTGAAACTTGACCCTCTTGAAATTGCTAAGTATATCACTAGTTATTACAAATCAAATTGCTGTTCTACTTGACCCAATGTTATAATCCTGCTTTTCTGCTTCATGTTCCTGATACCATGTTACTCATGCACAAGTTTGGGTCCCGGTCACCCAGTATCGAGATTCTACAAATGTTCGACCTCACTGAAGGTTACAAATTACTTTTTGAATAAATTTGATTTAAAAAAATCATGTCTCCTTATTGCTATGTAGCGATGCAAATTAAACTGTCAACCGCCCACAGAATATAGCCAAATACCACCATATGCAAATTTAACTGCCACCTACCTATAACTACGGCAAATCACATCGCGGCCATGCCAATTCACTAGCTGCATATCTAATTATTTTCTGACTACTCTCTTTAAACATAGATCACAAAATGTTAGCTGTACAAATGTTAGACAACAATAACAGAAATTATGTAAATATTGTACTTACCGGTGCTCAACAGCCCTGTGTCTCAGTACTGAAAAAAAAAGGAATTATTATGAAGACAATCCTTCAAATATCTGTATGATTGACTGAAAGTTTCATTAGAAGACAACTTTTATGTACTGTATTTAATGCCTGGTACACACCTACCATATACGATTCGCGCACTAAAACTCGTGAATCGACCCGACCCGCTTAAAACTGAAAACGGCCGATTCATTTTTCGATTCGCGAATCGCAATCGTAATCGGCCCGTTTTAGCCCTAAAACTGAGTTTTTAGTCGCGAATCGCAATCACTAGGTGTGCGCGGGGAACGCACACCTAGCGATTTTTGTGCGCAAATCGGGCAGTTTTAGATCGTATACGGTAGGTGGGTGCACACAAACGGTAGGTGTGTACTAGGCATAAAGTTACATAGTCCGATGAAGGATCAAATTTCCAAAACCAAAATAATTATATACTTTTGACGTTACATATCTAACTGAGATATTGATGAACTTAATACACATTTGTTGCTACATAGAAGGAAATACTAAGACTATTTAATAGAACCTGTTACTGCTGAAGCCTATGGTGTCAGAGGTATGGCATGCTTACCAAAACTAATTTGACATGTTTGGATTTCAAATATTTCCAAGCTTATCCATTTGAAATAAAAGTTACTTTAACCTGAAATAAGATAGAATATAACGATCAATTTAATATATTTTTCTCAGAAAAAATTACCAAAACTCAAAACCATCGAACTATGCAACTTTAAAAGAAACAAATGTGAATGACTAATAGTGAATGAGTAGTATAGCCGTGCCAAAAAGCATCATTTGCTCTCAATAAATTAGCAAAACATGTTGTGAAAATAAAGCTATCACTATGGTAGAGGACTGCATAAATAACTGCAACAAGATCTGGTTAATCTGGTCCCCTGACCCTCTTCCAACGAGCTAATTTAGGACAATATGGAAACATATTTTCGCTAAATCCTGTCAATATATATTGCTAAAGATAAAAAAGATATATGTATATATATATATATAAACATACCTATATAAATATACCTATACATTTGTCAGGCCTATATGCCTATATATAATATATATATATACACACATATATATATGTACACACACATTATATATATATATATATAGTATAGTTATACGAATCTTACCTGGGTATAGATGATGGATAACTGTTGTTTTCCCGAGGTAGAAGCCTCGGGTAGACGTGGGCTAGGGAGAAGGAAGCACGTGAGGTACCAGCAATTTTAACCTACTTATTCAGGATAAAAATGATCTTTCAATACAATGGATACTATGATTTTCCCGTAACGGTACACCAACGGGATAGACGTGGCAGGGCGTGGTGGGTGGGCCCTAGCCCACGTCTACCCGAGGCTTCTACCTCGGGAAAACAACAGTTATCCATCATCTATACCCAGGTAAGATTCGTATAACTATACTATTTTATCTCGGTATATCATTTTTATCCTTAATATCATCCATTCTTATATAATATTCAACGTTTTTGTTCTCACCTATTCTTGTTAGTTGGCGAGCAGGCGCTTTGCAATGCCGGTAGGCTTTTCTAGTCGTTTGTTGTAATGTTTTGCAAACGACTTAGCCGTCTTCCAGCCTCCAGCCTGCATGCGCTAGTATTCTTTTCACAGAAATACCAAGCACCCATGCCTTGGAGACCATGGCACTCTTGTTGAGTTGGGGATGATATTTGCCGTATCACTCGCAAGCCAATTTCAACACGTCAATTGTCCTTCGGCAAGGGTGTCTCGTGAAATTGCCTTATGTGGCTTTATAAAGCTCACTAATAGTTGTTGTGATGCACGTAAATCCTTTGTCTTAGATATATAAGCCCGTATAGCTGACACAACACATAATTTCCGATCACTCGGAAAGCAGTCTAAGTGAACCGTAGATAAAGGGTCACCTAACGTGTTCGATTTAAGCAATTGTGCTAAATCAAACATAGCTTGTTTCTTGTCTATTTCTAATCCAGTTAAAGATAAAGCAACAATCGTCTGTCCTCTGTGTCCGGTTACTAATAATAACAGGACCGCGACCTTAAACCCTAATTGTTTTATATCTAACCACGAGTTGTGAGGCCAAGCCTGAAACAACTTAAATACTATAGACACATCCCAAAACCGACTATACTTTGGTTTTGGAGGATTCCTTTGATAAATTGAACGAACTAGATAACAAAGAACATAATGTTTTCCAACTGTTTCGCCATCAATTCTCTGTAATATGATTGATAACGCACATCTTGCCGCATTGATCGACCCAAAGGATAGTCCTTCATCCTCTAGAGAATGAAGAAAACGAGCTACTTGTGAAATTGTTGGATTTGTTGGCTTAACTTTCATTAACAAACAATGTACACCCCATTTCTTTAAATAGGATGTGTACATTTTAACAGTTCCTGGCCTCCAGGCATCAGATACTATCCTATTCTCAGTAATTTTGTCCAAACCAAATTGCTGCAGCTGTTTCCTTAGAAAAGGAATGCCAATAAGGGCGTCGTTGACACGTCGCCGTGAACCACTAGCGGTCCGTGGTGTGTCAGATTCCCGAGTTTTCTTGGGAATCGTATATGTTCTTTTGCCAGTTGTGAAACTGCTGGCAGCCAAGGTTGCGTGTCCCAATCGCGCACCACCAGTATAGCATGTGTCCTTTCCAAACCGATTTTCCTGACAACTCGGCTGATAATGCTAAACGGTGGGAAAATATAAAAATAATTATTTTCCCAGATAATAGCAAATGCATCTACTTTCCAAGCCTCCAGTTCAGGATGCCAAGAAACATAACAAGGTAATTTGTTATTATTTCATGATGCAAACAAGTCAACTTTAGGTGTACCCCATTTTTCACAAATGAAGTTAAACAAAGGTGTAGAGAGAGACCCTTCTAAATGGTCATGGAAATTTCTACTTTTATGGTCTGCAAGTGTATTTTGTGACCCTGGAATATGCGCTACAGTCAGCCAGACTTGTTGAGCCTGGGGCCCAGTTCCAAATCAGTTTAGACAACTGATTGCAAGCGCGTTTGATTTGGTTCCACCTTGTTACGTAATATATGCCATTGGCAGTAGTATTATCAGTTTAGTATTCTAATTAGTGATTTTATGTATCTTTACTAAACTACGCAAGCCCAGATAAATAGCACGCAATTCTAGTGCATTAATATAGTCTGATTTTTCATCATCAAGCCATCTACCTCCTGTTGTGACCCCATCTCGATGAGCTCACCAACCTTCTAACGAAGCATCAGTAGTAATTACTGTATTAGGTTCCGCCATGCGGATTGGATTTGGTGAACTTGCTATATGTTGCATCCACCATCCAATATCCTGTAACCCTTCTTGCGAAATAAACATCTTTCGCTCAAAATTGCCTTTAGTTCGTGTTAACGCTAAATTTATATCTATTTCTAGCGACTTAATATGGGCCTTCCCATATAACACAGCAGGTGCATATGAGGTCATTATGCCAATAAGAACAGCAACCTGTCTAATTTAGGTTTGGTAACTTGTAATAAAAGTGGGTCGCTGTTATTCAGCAACTTTAATTAGTTTTTGTTCTGTTATGACACTGTAAGGGACTGGGTATCCAGGAATAAACCCTAACACATATTTGTGTTGTTTGGTTGGTTTAAACACTGACTTTTGGGGATGTGTACATAAAACCGGTTAATTTAGTAATAGTAATGCACATAATCCGCCAAATACTGCATTCACCAAATCAATTTGTGTTGATGCTATAATAAAGGAATCATCTATGTATGGAAACATTATAGGACCCTTCCGCGCCATTACTGAGAAAACAGGTTTAAGCAGTTTAGTGAATAAACGAGGGGCACAAGCTAAACCATTTGGCATGCAGGTAAACTCATAGAGTTGGTTATCCCAAAGAAACCGAAGAAATTTCCGGTCTTTTTCCCTTATGGGAAGCGTATAATATGCATCTTGTAAATCAACACTCGCCATCCATGCATCTGGCGTAATCAGATCTCGTGCCGTATCTAGCGAGAACATTTTAAAATGTCGATATTCAACCATTTTAGTAAGGATTGTTAAATCCAGATCATTCGAACCTCGCCATTAGGCTTTGGTCTCGAGAAGATGTTTGAAATAAACTCTCCTGAACAGTATGTCACTTTTTGTATAATTCCTTTCTCAAAGAATTGTTGTACCTGTTTAGTTAGTGCCTCTCGTTCAACCGGTTCAATGTTATAAGGAAAAGGTATCATGCCTTGTACCGGAATTTGTGTGAAGGGTGTGAACACCCCTAACTATTTGTAAATTTCTTGGTCACTAGTAATTTTGTGCCACTCAGAAATATGATTATTAATATTACCAGCCACAAAGTTGCTTACAGTTTGTGTGGTTTTAGAGGCTGGAAGGACTTGTAACGTTTGTGTTTCAACCTCTACTTGGACCCGCCCCTGGGGAAGGGTCTCGGCGAGTTGACTCCTCGGCCCAGTGGCCGTGCGGTGTTGTCGGTCCAGCCTGAGCGAGCACCCCGGCCCCGAAAAGCTTGACCGAAGTTTGAGCCTCCGGTTTGTCGTTTTTTTTCCTTCTGGTGATGGGCGTGTGGACGAAAATCCCCTCGTGACCTTTTGAAACGATGAGTTTCCTGTGTCTTCTTACCATCCATGTTTTTGCCACTCTTGGCTGCAGTTTCTACCTCTTTATAGAGGTATTGTAGTTGACCGCCAAACATTTTGGTGTTATCTAAAGGTTTCCCTTTAATCGGCTCTGGAGCAAGAAAGAGCGTAAACTCTTTCCCATCATTATCGGTAACCTTCTTTGAGCGAGCCACTTCTTTGCCAGCATCTGTGCAAACCGACTTGAAGACATTTTCATATCTTCGATACGACGGGTAATTACCTGCCGCCGCCAACAATGCAATGCCTTTGTCCATCGTCTTAGCCAAAGACGAGAACTTATTTTCTCGTTGCATTCTGTTTGCTACAGGAGCAATAGCTGTTAGGGTACCAAGCACCGCCTTATGCACTGTGTGCAACACACCCTCAAATCTCTTACGGTCCTCTGTCATATTGACATCTCTATCCATCTCCTTAATGATGGAGTTGGGAACACCTTTAATGCCTGTTAACTCATCTGATAACTTAGAAAAATCTCCGCCGGTTTAAACGTGGGGAAATGGCCATTAATGTTCTCACGCATAAGTGTAGTGGTTTTCACACGCTTAGCCCTTGGCTTCTCCACTTTCTTAGCCACTTTGCCTCCAATGGCAGCATAGACACCTTCATATCGCGTGTCTGAGTCCGATTCCGTGGAAGTGGAATCTGTGGACGAGTCGGAAGAAGAAGAATCTTTCCTCTTCTTCTTCTTCTTCTTGGACTTGGTCTTGCGCTTTTTGCGAAGTCCCGTCCTCCCCCTTTCCTTGGTGAAATCATCACCAGAAGAAACGATAGGTTTCTTCTTCTTCCTCCGTTTAGGAGAAGGAGGAGGAGCCCTAAGCTCCATCTCTGAGTCTGTCTCCGAGAAATCCTCCAAAGAAGACTCCTCTTGAACACTCGGCATTCGCCGTTTACGAGACACCGGTGGTTTGAGAGCCATTATATGACTCTCCATCGCCGCAAACCGCGTCTCCCAATTTTGAGCCGCGGCGCCGTCAGGCACTATGTCCTCCTTAGAGAGAATATGCGCCCCGGGCTGTGTCGAAGGCCCTGCCGACAACACGGGAGGGCCTTCGGGAGCTGAAACAAAGATTTTTGGTCAGTCCCGGTATATATATATGTCACAATATGGTTGTTTCAAACTCATTTGGACATCTATTGGTGTTAGAGAACGTGTTTATACCGTTATAACACAGGCGTAATATAGCTAAATTTGTGCGTGGGTTGTGGTCAAGGCCCTAACCTTACGCTGGGGTCGGGACCAGTTGTATCGGCACCCGCCCATCCCTCTGTTCCCGCACACTTCTCCCACCTGTGGACCTTCTAGTCAACAAGATTGGAGAAAATGCTATGAAACTCGGAGAAACGCCTGAAAAAGTTTGTGGGGAGTCTATAAAAGAAACCCAGGTGCATCTCCAACATTACTCTCTATTAGAGTACGAGAGAATTTCCACAGGAGACGAGGCAGAGCCCACATCTCTACCCATAATCACATGGTGACTCGGGTGTTGACAGAACCGCTAATGATCGGTTTGGTTCCTTCGAGAAGGAATTCTATCCTTGGTTTTTTATAACCAAATAACTCGTCCAAATTGGACCAAAGAAAGTCTAAACTTTCCATAATGATGCTCTAATGCATCATGATTAAGCTAACCACAGTTTTTATGATACTTACTGCGTATTAGCTTGTATGTAGACTAAATTTGCCGGAGCAACCCAACGACACGTAATCCAGTCGTGAGTTGTATATGCTAATTGCTGGTACCTCACGTGCTTCCTTCTCCCTAGCCTGAGTCTAGCCTGAGGCTGTATACCGAGGTAAAATATATATATATATACATGTACATATATATATATATATATATATGTGGCTGAAACTCCAAAACGCCAGACTATGCAACCTTAATATTATTATTTTAAGTCTAACACCACACATGGAATAATGACGCGATTCACAGTCATATAATATAAATCAATGGAGAATACTAACAGCAAATGTCACAATTAATGAAACCCGACGTTGAAACGTTATGGGGCTGTCACACTACGACGCTTCTCGCCGGCGACCCGTCAACGTGTGGTGTTTTTGGGCGATAATTAGTGAAATATCGAGACGCGCTGGGGGCGCGTTATGCGCGCGTCGGTACACGTCGGTACATTATCTTTGACGTTGATGGTCGGCGCGAAACGCCGGCGCGCGTTGCTTATCGCCCAAGGTTTTCAACATGTCAAAAACAACCCAACGACCGCCAGCGCGCGCAAATATATGGGTAAGGACGTTAGGCGCGCGTCGCGCTGCGTTGGACGCGCCGGAATAACGTTATGGGAACGCTAGGAAGACGGCGCGCGCGCGGGAGGGTCGTTGCTCACGCGTTGCGCAAACTGGGCCGTTTTTGTTTTACGCCCTAGCAACATTTAAGGTTAAATGAAGACGTCGCGCCAAACTTTTTTTTTTTTTCCCCAGCGCGTCGACACACGTTGGCCGCGCGCGCATAACGCGCCGTGCTGACGCCGATCTTTTCCCCCAAACCGCCGAAAAGTTTGACGTTTCTCGACGCGCAAGATAGTACTTTCAACGCTGACGGGTCGCCGAGAGAAGCGTTGTAGTGTGACAGGCCCATTACTAAAACAGCATTCTGTGGATAGGGCACGATTCTTGCGGCTCACCGGGCCGCTCCAGCGCAGACGACTACGCTGATTGCACAACAGACCGAAAACAAAACAAACTGTCAAAACGAGGCTGGTTGTCTCCCGGGCAACCGGACGAGGGAATTGATCGGATCAACTCTGGCCCCTAAATGTCTCCCAGCAATGTATTTGCAGGCCTGGTGGTGGTATTAGGAGCCTGGACCACGGGTCAGGCGGTGCAGAGGTGCACCTGAGTCTGATTCTAGGCATTTCTTACCCCGGGCTCTGACTCTGAGGCCAGCAGCTCCGGTGGGTGACGTCACCGGGTTGATGTAGTGCAGTTATGTCATCTGATCGGCACTCTTAGTCTTAAGTGAAGTGTGCTGTGTATGGTCGTGAATGTGGTGTAGGGTATCAGCCCATTGTTAAAAAAACGAACCTAGAATATGTATATATACATGTGTATATATGTGATGCATAACGCATTATACGAGTATAAATGCTAAGGGAACATATATATATACTTTGCTACTTCCTCCATCGGCGCATTGATATTCATGATCATGTCAAGAGCCTAGTTTCCATATATGCAGGTATGCAACTGCGTAGCACCTGAGATTAGAAATTTATATATATATATATATATTTAAATTAAGATATATGATGTACCACCTGAAAATCCAAAGCTAAGCCCCTGTGTGTATAAATGTATGTAATATATGTATCAATTACATATATATAAATATACAGTAAAACCTCCCTAACCGACCACCTCCACAGATCGACCACTCCCCTATATCGATCCCTTTATTTGGGTCCCTTGAATACCATTGTAACCATATTCTAACTCCCTAAACCGACCACCTCCCTAGATGGACCACTTAAAGTCGGTCCCAAGGTCGGTTGATTTAGAGAGGTTTTACTGTACATGTATATGTAAATATGTATGTACATATATACGTGTATATATGTATATATGTGTATTGTATGTACCTATCTGCACATACATGTACATATGTGTACATATATACATATATTATGTACATATTATATACATATATGCGCATACATGCATACATATATACATGGTGTGGCTGCAAGAAGAAATACTACTAGAACTAGGATCCTAGTTAAATCAGCTATCTAAAGATATAGAGCATTGTTATTTGAAGTTCAGCAGCATAATGCTGATTAGGTACAAGATTCACCCCGTACTGCTACAGTAGGAGTGCAAACCAACCCTATGTAAAAGCTGGTGAAAATGCGGGTCAAAGAATTGAGAGCCTAATTTTACAATCTAAGAAGCAACAATTATTCGTTACATATATCTTATTGATAGCCCGCTACCTTTGAGTTGAAAAATATAATATAATATATAGTTTAATAAGATTTAAAAGTGAAATCGACGGCGTTCTGCGGCCGCCATCTTGTCTTTTTGCATTCTCTCCCATTTCACCAACTCTGTGCCTACATGGGACTGATGGGTAGCCATTTGGTACTGGGGCCACAGTTTCTAGGTCATGTTCCATGCTAACGCTATTTTCGCCCGTATTTATATAAGGCTGGTCTTCACCCGTGTACTACAAGTACCGGGTGAATCTTTTATCTAAATGCTGATATGTTAGTGATACATTATATCGTACGATGACCTTATTGACATCCCACTGATACATTGTATTCCCATGCATTCCCTTATCACGTGATGCATCAAGAGCAACTTTCCCTCCTAACGATCGATTACTTTCTAATCTCACGAACATGTGCGCCTATATACTTCTAGTGTTGTCAATTATTCAATATCTTAATTACGTTTACATTGTAAAATGTTGTTATTTAAAAGCTATAATGTGATGTATAGAGTATTATGCGAGTATAAATGCGCGGATGGGAATTATTTGTTTACAATGATGCCGATTATTCTATATTATGCCTCCTCGACCTAATGCATGTGACTGGTGGCGCCGCCACCGGCTCTCCTCGTCCCTATCTGACGCTACCCGCTTTCAGTCTACAGAAGGGCTTTTGTTCTATATTTCTATATAATTTATATATATACATTAATAGGAATAACTCGCTTAAATTGTGAAACTGCGTTCCATTATACCACTTATATCCATAAAATATAAAGTCACTGATTGTAATTTTTAACCCACCACCATTACCCTAGATCAACTAATAAACGATTAGACAGAACTTAGCAGTTGTGCAGTTGATAGCTTATAAATTCATCCAGATGTCAAACAAATTCACCCATCAAGTTATACTAACTACTCACGAATTGGTGACCAAATCGGTAAGAACGCTGACTCGCTTTCCTTGTGAGAAGTTTGAACTTCGGCCGAGTCAACCCAATGACTTACAAAATTTATACTTGTCGCTACCTAGCCTGGCACTCGCCATTACTAGGATAGGGCAATGACTGGTTTGGACGATATCAGGATAATCTGTTGGACTGGTCATGGTGCCAGAAGCATGGTTATCCAGTGGGGCAGTACTATAAAGTGTCTATGACAACACACGGTCACAATTCGACCCCCTTCCTAATATCAGCTTGTAAATCAAATCCAATTGAATCACTTTTTTTCAGCACTGACTCACTGGTGTTCTGGCCATAACAGTTTTGGTGCATTTGAACTATTTATGGATGCGATGATGAGATGGTATGAACGATGCAAGTAATATCAAGAACAGCAGGTGGTAGATATTATAGGAAACCTGTTTTACGCATGTGGACTGGAGAATAGTTATTTGAATTTACAATATATCATTGATTTGCTGGTCATACCTGTGCAGATTAAATTTACAAATAATATCAACAACAGCAGGTAAACTATCAGGTAGATATTATAGGAAACCTGTTTTACGCATGTGGACTGGAGAATAGTTGTTTGAATTTACAATATATCATTGATTTGCTGGTCATACCTATGCAGATTAAATTTGTCGTTGTTTTCTTTGGAGGCAACAGTAGTGTGAGTATGACTTGTTACGATGGTTACTACTGGATATGGGATTACGTAGAAGGTGTTTGTAAGGTACATTTGAATTTTCTTAGTCAGTTATGGCTTTGTGGTTAGTATTTAGTTGTTTGTTGTTTTTTTTTGTTTTTGTTTTCTCTCTTGAATCATATCACCCATCTCATCTTCCATAAAATTCACAAATCACTTAATTTGATATGTAAATAGTTCTAAGCACCATCTGGGCTGGATTGTAGGGCATCACGACTCAGGTTGCATAAGTGATTTTGATGCTCTACAATTCCATGTATTAGCTTTCTTTTGCCCTAAATAGAATTTTTTTTTAAATAGATCCCTCAATAACAAAATTAATTATAATAAATTAGATCACGTGTTACTGGTTGGAGATTATGCTTTGATATTCTATTTTGGTTTGAAAGAGAGAAAAGCAGCTGCTATCGGTGCTTTAAATGTTACCAGGATGTAAAACCCCATCAACCAACTACCCAAGGCATTGGCTGTTCTACTGTGGCATTGGATCATGCAGACATACGAATGGACACAGAACCACGGAGAACCCCAATTAAAAACTGTCCATTGGTGAAACAAACAAACTTTCCGGATATTATCCCCCGTCCCCTCCGGATGTGACGTCACTTATACTCTACTCCCAGAGTGACTCCCCTTACGGCGGGAGGGGGGGAGGAGGGGCAGACGGGGGCAGGAGCGGGTGGCGACAGCGGGGGGGGGGGGTTGAGCGAGGGAGGGGCGGAGGGGAGTGGGGGCAGATTGCCTCGCCTGACAGTTCAGTTTGCCGCGTATATTTCCAGCCGATCGTTTCGGAAGATCCCATACTCAGCCTGTCGTTCCGGAGATCCCACTCGGGCGTCGACCGATGCGCCAATAACGGGGAGGGCGTGCGGGACGCGGCGAAATAGGGGGAAGGGGGTACAGGGAGGGTGGGGGGGGGGGGAGAGAGAAAAATTCAATTTCTTACGTCTCCAAGGAGAGGTCTTCTATTTTCAGGGGGATTCCCCTCGGGTAGGAGCCGGGGGACTGCTGGGATATTAAGCGGGAATGTGAATTTCTGTCTGAAGAGAGGCTAGCACCGGTGGCAGCGGCTTATATAATGGGTCACAGAGAAAGAGAAAGAAAGAAAGGAAGAAATAAAGAGAAAATGGGAGAGGGGCAGAGGCATGAGGGGGAGGGCGCGAGGTGAGGTGAGTGCAAGAGGAACGTGGTGGGTGAAGGGGAGGGTCAATTATGATAGCTGTTACTAAGGAAGAAGTGATAATCTTGCAGCAACAGAGAAATGTTTATTTTAAGCCGCTAGGCGCCTGTATCGCGCACCATCGGGCCCCGTCCTGACAGGGATGAAATTCGGTGCGGCCGGCGCCGGTTGCTAGGTTACTCTTGTCAATACCATCACAGCCCTTCGCCCAGCGTTCGTCGCCATAGTAACTCTAGGGGGGCCTGACAAGTGCGCTTCATTTTGGATCTGCATTTGATCTGGTCCCAATTGCTTCGGATGCGAAACTAAACAGTTGGCCTTCACGTTGATCACGTGGTCCATTCCTTTAATAACAGGGGGTTTGCCACTCGGCGATTGGTTGCCGCAACTGGTTGCTATGGACTGGTCGCCTAGGGATTTTGTTGTTGCAGTAGATAGGTTGTTCATTAAATGTGATCTTTCTTGTTTCTGATTTTGATGTGGCTAACACTTTTATTGCTATTCAATTTTTGGCATTTCAGGACAAAATACAATTCTCACAATTAATCACAATATTTGTCTTATAAGGCATTCCAATGTTTGAAAGCTGAGTCAATGCACTGTTATTTATACATATATGGATCATTCTCTAAAACTGGGCACAAAAGTGTGATATGGAAACCAAAAGTGAAAACCTTCCAAATAATAGCAAAAAATCTTCCAAATAATACCCTAATTCAATGTCCTATGAAGGTTTGCATGTTGTGCATATGTTAGAGTTGAAAAAAAAAAAAATCACTTTTTGAATTAGATATTATACAAATTGAGCAATACTTTAATATCACTTGTGTAACATAAAAATCAAAGACACATCCAGAACCTCATTTTTAACATATACAACATAGTCAAACAAGATTTTCTTGATTACTGTTAAGCAGACAAGGTTATGACTTACAAGCGGAAAAATAAGTTGAAAAAAAGTTTGGCTACATGCATCCTGTAAATGTGTAAATTTTCACTTTTTCACATTAGCCCAAAATCATATCAGTAAACTTTTAATTTCTTTCGTGGGATAACTTCAATAAATGTATTATTGCTAACATACTTAATACACAGAGGATACAATAATTATTTGACTTGCTATCAATAAAAGAAAGACCAAATTATCAGCATTGTAATGCAGAAACCAAATATGTGGTGACCAGTTTTATAGAATAACCTATATATATATATATATATATATAAATAAATTAGTTTGATCACGATAATCGCTCCTACCTTAGTGTTAGGTCACTTCTATTTTAAAGGTTTTAACTTTGATGCTATTTGAAGTAAACGCATGGTAAGTCGATTCTGGTATGCATGCTAAATTGCTAGCATCAAGTGTTTTACCCATCACCGCCACCCCCACCGCCACCGTACCCCCAGCCCTTTTTTTCTACCGTAGCAGCGTCGCACAAGAGCAGCAAACTGCAGCAAAGGTTGAACGGGTGCACCAGTGTCTAAAGCCGTGTTCACATGGGAAAATTATAAATCGATTTAGACAAGGCAAATACTAGGAATCGAATTAGCGGCCCATTCACATGGGCAGTACTTGGGCCGGAAATCGATATCTGCGCATGAGCAAGTCCAGTCTGACCAGCACCAGTTTTCTGTTAGGCAACGTGACCACGAGAGAGTGGGTTCGACCTAGATATGTATGTACTGAATCGTATTGGTTTGGAACGGTCAAAACTTCTGCTGGGCAGTGAAACCCTAAAAATAAATGATGACAAAAATATCTGTGCCCAGCTAGCGGTTTCATAGACTAAATTATATAATATGCGCTTTTGATCGACCGGAAAGTGTGACCTCCTTAATCCGCCTCAGTGCGTCCACACGGGCAAAATAAATCGATTCACAGAAATTGACTCACGTAATCGACCTCCACAAGTGGTTTACAGTATTGGGATCATAGAAATCGATTCAGCCCTAATTCGACTCAGACGCCCGTTCACACGCGAAATGTGCGTCGAACTAGGCAATTCGATTTCTACGAATCGATTTACATTGCCCGTGTGAACACGGCTTAAAAGACTTGGCTATGGAGGATCATATCCAGGCAGGTGCTTTGGTTGGGACAATTTGATGCTTTCATCAAGGCCTACTGCTCAGCATTACTAGGATAGGGCAAGGAGCAGTGGAATGGGGAAGATCAATTTTCCACGATTGAAATGTCCCCCACTTAACCCTTTTAGCCCTGGCCATAGCGCGATAACCCAAGTCTGCACTTGAGCTCTACAGCCAATACTCTTTCAAATATACAGGTCACACAAAAAAAGGTGTTTTTTTTAAACAACTGGCGAACACATATCTGTAGTCAGGCTAATTAGGACCAGACGTGATGGCCGAATGAGTTGAGCGTTCCTCTCCCGTTTTGACAGGTCGTGGGATTCGAAGCCACGGCTCGAACCCTGGTCGAGTCAAACCAATGACATACAAATTAATACTTGTTGCTTCCTAGCCAGGCGCTCAACATTATTAGGATAAGGCAAGCACTGGTTGCCTTAGTGTCAGGATAATGTGTTTGTTGTTGTTTTACATCATAGCAACATCTAAGGTCATATCAGGATGGGTACAGACTTGTGACAGTGCGCTCTCATGGCGACTTTATAGTGCTGCCGCACTGGAAGACCAGGCCGCCAGCACCATGACCTGATATCCCACTGAGTCACATTATCCTGACACTGAGCCAACCAGTCCTTGCCCTATCCTAATAACGCTGAGCACCAGGCTAGGAAACGACAAGTATCAATTTTTAAGTCATTGTGTAAAATATTCCAATTTAATGCATTGGTGGGGGAATACAAATGTTCTATTATGGATCTGGTATACGTGACCAGGCGCATGTATGTGTTTATGTAGGTGTTGGTGGTGCCTGATTGATTGGTAAATAGACATAGTGGTGCTGGCAGGACTGTGTGTAAGGGGCACTCAGAGCCTACCCCCTCCCCCCTCTGCTAGTCACGATCACCACACTGAAGCCTACATTCCTTACACGCGGCATGCGGCATGCGGCATGCGAATGCAAATGCGTCAAAAAATGGAAACGCCTATAAGTCATTGGGGGTGATTCCTTATATGCGGCATGCGAATGCGAATGCGAATGCGAATGCGAATGCGGCAACTGAATCGGCCCATGTAGCCATCGGTGCGGCATGCGGCATGCAGCATGCGAATAGAAAAACACAAGGGATGTGTTTAAACAAATTGTTTCCGTCCTACGCGCCCTTTGTTCTGTGGGGGGGAGGGAGGCATGTGTGTGGTGTGTGGTGTGTGGTGTGTGGTGTGTGTGGTGTGTGTGGTGTGTGTGGTGTGTGTGGTGTGTGGTGTGTGTGGTGTGTGTGCGGTGTGTGTGGTGATGTGTGTGGTGGTGTGGTGGACGGGGACTTAGCTGGTGGGTTTTATCACCCAAGCATTAAAAAAAAAGTCTTCCCAGGGTGGGACTAGGCCAAACTTCATGACCGTTCGCATGCCGCATGCCGCATGTAAGGAATCCTAGCTTCAGGCTCAAGGCAGGTGGTGGCCAGGGGAGCCACACAGCTTGGTGGTGGTGGGGAGATCACTGGTAACCATGCGGACCAGGAATGCTGGATCCCTATTGGTAGAGCTAGAAATGCTTGTTTCTCATTGGGAGAATAGGGTGGGATGATACTCTATACTGAATCCATGTACCATATAAATAATAAACCAGAGGGCTTGACTCTCTCTTCTTTCACACTTTATACTCTTCCTTTCTCTGTGCCTGTATTGATTTCACTATAGCCTGCCTACACAACCACAGATTCAAGCAGTAGACTTTACATACTGGTGACCACGATGAGTGGTAAAACTATTAGTTGGAGGAAGCATTCAACTTTACTTATGGACATCTAGTCTTTACAATTCGAACCCACGATCCCACGATCTACCAACACGGGAGACGGACGCTCTAACTCATTCGGCCATCCCGTCTGGTCAAATTTCAGAGCATGTTGCTGGCAGCCTGATCTCCAAGTGGGGCAGCACTATAAAGTTGCCATAAGTGCGCACTATCATAAGTCGGTACCCGGCCTGATATGACCTTAGATGTTGCCAGGACATAACGCTCCAACAACCAACCAACCAAGCCGGCTAATTATGCAGTGAAGACCAGTGTTTGCCTCATCTATTTTTAGCTTGACCTGGTTTTAATAGACTACATCACGGTTCCGACTGCGCATGCGCTGAAAACGGCCGTGGGAGCAAAGCAAAGGCATACGGCCATTGACTTTGCCTCTATGAGCATTGAAAAATCCAAAACCCTAACCTTATAAATCTAATATAATCTTTTTGTTAAACATGTTTTCTATATGTCTTCTAAGCGGTTTGTCTCTAGGTGGTGTGGTTTTATCAATATTTTACTTTTTCTGTATGGAGATTGCTCACTGCCATTGACAATGCATTCAGTACTCTGGCTATGGCTCTAACACTAGTCTGAGTGCCTAGATCTTTCTAAATCTAAATGCACATGGCATAAGATATGCTGATTATATTGATGTAAATGCAATGCTGCATAAAAGATTAATATCTTAATTTATTATATATATTTTTTTAGTTAGTATTCTCTATGTCAAACAAGAGCTGAGATGAGCTGAAACTAGCACATTTCATAACTGCACCCAGTGTATTAGCATGTGCTTTTGGGGGGGTTGTTTTGCTCTGATGCATCCCACAATGCACCATGCCGCTGGAACCGTGATGTAGTCTATAGGGCTTCCTTATTCCTGCTATATATGGGGAATTTGGCAGAGTGTCAATTTTGAAATTCCCGGTAAAACAGGACAACAGCGTGAGAGAGTTAATCAACGAATGTAAAAATGAAAAATGAAAAAAAATATATAAAAGATTAAAGGGTGTGTGAAATTACATACAAACCATGAAAGTAATAACTTAGGAAATGGCACACTTTTCCATAGCTTTATAATCAAAGCAAGATCGCGGTGTCCCTTGTGCGTTTCATGCAGGAGCAGACATGATCAGAGGAACACGTGACACGGATATGCGGAACTGTTCCAGAATATATATTACGCAGAGCAACCGGATGTGTACCGTCTGTACCGGATGTGGAGGGCTGGAACGGAAGTGGAGGTGAGGGACTACTTACAGGGAGCTGCGTGTGGTGGATGTTGGTGGTGATTAGGTCTGCGTTGTGTTGTAGGACACATATATATGACGCCCTCTGTGTGCATATATATTAATATGTATGTATATATATATATTCACATATTTACATATATATAATTATGTGAATATGTACTATGTCTGTGTGTATATATATTAATATGTATGCATATAATTATTCACATATATATACATATATATAATTATATGAATATGTACTATGTCTGTGTGTATGTATATATTAATATGTAAATATATATGAATGTATATACACATATTAATATATATACACACAGATTCAAATCGTGTGTAGAGTGACTGAGCGCCGGCAGACAAGTTACAGCGTTTGCAGGCAGAGGGTGACACAATTGGCCCGGTTGCATAGTTGATGAACAATTAATATTATAATAACAGATCAGTACAGTAGATGACTTAGAATATAATAAGGAGTGACAGCATCTGATTAATTATACTTATATAATGCTAATACATCACATATATATATTTATCTATATATATGTGTGCAAAAACCGACAAATCCATTTGAGTTGTTTTCTGTCAAACAGGTTATGTGTGCTATCGAGCTAAAGTCTATCAATTTCATATTGTGGAATGCATTATGTAGTATATTGGGGATGTGTCAGCTTCTGTGAGCAAACATATTTGATTATAGGAATGAAGGCACCCTCAGCTCAAACCCGGTAGTCATCTAGGTCGGACTCCTAATCTGAAGAGTGGTGGTTTGATTCCCCATGCCCCCCACCTCTGCCAATTTGGATTTCCACCGCTGTGTATAACTTACAGTGTCAGCAAAGGCCAGTTGCTCTCATAGCATGTCATTTCGGCGTTAAGCAATCACCACTGACTAACTAGCACTTTCATGGTGCACATCCATGGCGACTTTATAGGGTCCCAGTGGAAGACCAGGCCAACATCACCATGACCCGATATCCTGATACAGTATAACCTCATCAAACCAAACTTGAAGGGACCCTGGAAATTTGTTTGAATTAACCGATCATTGGTTTAACCGAGCTTTGGCTTTGACTTTGACTTTGAGAAAGCATGTATTGTACATGTAATATACAATGCATATGGACACTTTGATTATTGTTTTTTATGTATGTGCAGTATAACCCCATTAAACCAAGCTTGGTTAAACCAAATGATCGGTTAATCCAAACTTTTTTCGGTGGCCTGGCAAAATACTACCATTTATCATATGAAAAAGTTGGTGGGGTCTCAGATGACCTTATAACCACATGAAAATTTGGTTTAACCATACCGGAGTGGCCTGGGATCTGACAATTGTGTTTGGATTAACGGATAATTTGGATGAACTGACTTTGGTTTAACCGACTTTTTTTATATGATAAATGGTAGTATTTTGGTGGGCCGCCAAAAAAAGTTTGGATTAACCGATCGTTTGGTTTAACCGAGCTTGCTTTAACCGGGTTATACTGTCCTGAGGAAACCAGTCCTTTCCTTGTCCTATTATTGCCTAGCGCTAGTCTTGGTATCAAATGTATAAGTCATTGCTTTGACTCGGTCAGGGTTTAAGCCAATGACTTCCCACATGGGAAGACAGCCAACGTTCTGACCAATTCGGCCATCTTATCCGGCCGATATTCCTGGAATGTCAAAGATGCAATCAATAGCCATGTTCACATGGGCAAAATCTAAAGCGATTCAGCCAAGGCGAATCATATGAATCGATTTAGCCGCCCGTTCACACGGGCAGTACTTGGGCCAGAAATTGATATCAGCGCATGAGCAAGTCGATACTAACCAGCGCCAGTTTCGGTTAGTCGATGTTGGCATGAGAGAGTGTGGGTTCGACCTAGATATGTATAGACTGAATCATATTGTTTTGGAACCGTAAAAACTTCTGCTGGGCAGTGAAAACCTATAAATAAATGATGAAAAAAACATCTGTGCACCTCTATCTGGTTCATAGACTAAATTATATAATATGTGCTTTTGATCGACTGGAAAGTCAACAAAGTAAGCTCTCGACTGCGCATGCATGTGACGTCCTTAATCCGCCTCAGTGCGTTCACACGGGCAAAATAAATCAATTCACAGAAATCAACTCACGTAAACTACCTCGACAGGTGGTTTACAGTATCCAGATCACAGGAATCGATTCAGCCCTAATTCGACTCACCCGCCCATTCACATGAGAAATGTAAGCCAAACTAGGAAAGTCGATTTCTATGAATCGATTTACATTGCCCGTGTGAACACGGCTTATAGATAGCTATGCCAACACCAATGTTTACCTGGAGGGTAAGGTCTTTGCTTTGCATCGGGTTCCAAGTATGGTCTCGGGATGGAACCCGATGCAACGCATTTCCCTGGGATCAGTCTATAGCTGAGTTCCACCACCACCCCACGTTCTTACGGCAGTGTCAGGATAATGTGCCTGAGTGGGATATCAGGTCGTGGTGCTGGTGGCCTGGTCTTCCGGTGGGGCAGCACTATAAAGTCGTCATGAGTGCGCACTGTCACAAGTCGGTACACGCCCTGATATGACCTTAGATGTTGCTAGGACCTAAAACAACAACAAACACACTTACGGCAGAAGATCATTATGCAGTCTGCTCTACGGGAGAAAAAGAATTTCTTCTTCTCTTCTTCGCCCATTGAGGCGTCAGCGCCCATCCACACAAACACCCCCTCAGCCGTGTCGTAGATGAACGTGTCGTCTACCGCCCAACTTTGGCTCTCCAGTTTTCCTGCTCCTGGGCCTTGAGTTTCTTGTTTGTGATTCTGTAACATTGTTCTTTTTCCTGGGTGCGGTTGTTGGCCCATGCCCAACCCCCAACCTGGAGGACCAGTTGCTGCTCTTAGTCTGTCCTCTACCATGAGTCCTGCCCAGCTTGGTTAAATCTGCCAGGGGGCTAGCCCCCGCCGGTATAGCTCTCATGGTCACAGAGGCACACAAGCCTCCCCACCACAACAAGGTAGCAACACATTTAGCGTATTGGATTTCCACCACCCAAGCTGCCCTCTGGTGGCAGTGCCAATAACTAATGCTGTGGGTAGTGGCTCACTGCGTATGCCCCACAGAAAAGGTATGTACTGTGTGTCTCTGAAATGAATCTGCCTGCACGAAGTAAGTTAGTGCATGCCCATAAAGCAGGACATGGTCTGACAGTAGCAAATGTAGACGTAATTCAAACATTGGGAGTGGCGGGTTTTACCTCCATCGAACCTTACTCAGATTGCATCGGAGGAATATGATATTATAACCAGCGGATTATCACCCAAATAACCAAAGAAATATAAATCAAATTTAAAAAATGGCTTAAATTATTACTAAATTCTTTTTTTAAAGATTTGAATCAAATTAGACTATTGCTGCCCAGCGGTGAAATAACTGAGGGAGAGTGGGAGAGAGGGAGAGAGGGAGAGAGGGAGATGGGGAGAGGGAGAGAGGGGCCGGGAGAGATAGGGAGAGAGGGGGGAGCTGGAGAGAGGGAGAGGTAGGGAGAGAGAGGGAGAGTGACAGGGAGAGAGGGGAGAGGGAGAAAGAGAGGGAGAAAAAGAGGGTGAGGGAGAGAGAGAGGGAGGGAAAGGGAGAGGGGAAAGGAGAGAGGGGAAGTGTCAGGGAAAGAGGGAAGGAGAAAAGAGGGAGAAAGAGAGAGGGGTGAGGGAGAGAGAGAGGGAGCGAAAGGGAGAGGGGAAAGGGAGAGAGGGGGAGAGTGACAGGGAGAGAGGGGGAGAGGGAGAAAGAGAGGGAGAAAGAGAGGGAGAAAGAGAGAGAGAGAGGGAGGGAGGGAAAGGGAGAGGGGAAAGGGAGAGAGGGAAAAGGAGAGAGGGAGAGAGGGGGAGTCAGAGAGGAAGAGAGGGAGAGAGAGGCGTAGGGGGAGAGAGGGAGCGAGTGACAGATGAATAGAGGGAGAGAGTAAGAGAGAGAGGGGGATATGGAGAGAGGGAGAGAGGAAGAGAGGGGAGAGAGAGGAGTGAGACAGTGAGAGCGGGAGAGAGGGAAAGAGGGAGAGAAGGAAATAGGAGTGAGCAACTGATCACCTAACGCTCTGGTAAGCAGCTCAGGAGGATGACGAGGTCCCGGTGAGGTGTGTGAGGTGTGTGTGAGTGTGTGTGAGTGTGTAGTGGGTGGGAAGGGGGGACGGCGGGGGGGGGCTGATGGAGGGGGGTGAGGAGGGACAGGGGGAGGGGGGATGGAGCTCCCTTGCCTTACTGTCATCACCACCACTGGGAATTGAGCGTCTCTGTTGCCCCGACATGTGAGGCGAATGCATAAGGGAATGTCTGAGTGGGTGGGGGTTGGTGTTGGGGGTGGGGGTGGGGGCGAGATAAGGCGACGTCCAGGTTTACCCTGACAGGGAGGGTACCCCGTCTGTCGCGCTGACATTACCGGAAATAATGCAGCTGGCTGTGCGCAGGACGAGCTGGTGTCATTTGAATAGAGGTTGACACACCGTCAGCGAGCGTGTGAATTTCTACCAAAGTAGGCCATAAGTGTGTGCATGGAGTTGGGTATGTACACATATAATACTGTGATATATATAGATTAGTTAGACGAATCTTACCTGGGAATAGATGATGGATAACTATTGTTTTACCGAGGTAGGAGCCTCGGATAGACGTGGGCGAGGGAGAAGGAAGCACATCCGGGTCCAGCAATCTTTACCTACTAATTCAGGATAAAAATGATTCTAATAAACAAAAACTAAAGTCATCTGACCTAATCTTGGTACAAGTGATTGAATAGACGTGGAAGGGCGTGGTGGGTGGGCCCTCGCCCACGTCTATCCGAGGCTCCTACCTCGGTAAAACAATAGTTATCCATCATCTATACCCAGGTAAGATTCGTCTAACTAATCTATTTTACCTCGGTATACCGCCTCTGGCTAGCCACAGGCTAGGGAGACCTTTACATAATATCATTTTTATCCTGATATTCCTGTTTGTTATTTATTCTATTATTAAGTGTTATTCATGTATGTGGTGTACAATTGGTATGACAATAAAGCGAAAAGTTGACTTTGTCTCACCTTTGTCTTTTAATTGGTGAGTAGCCTCTGTGCGATAGGTTGAGGCTTCTCTAGTCGCTTGTGATTATGTTTTGCAAACGATCTAGCGGTTTTCCATCCTGCGTGAGCCAGGATACTTTTCACGGAGATGCCTAGTAATCTGGCCTTAGAGACCATCGCCCCACATGTAGAGTGCGATGTATATCTGGTTGTGTTGACTCCTGATAGTTTCAACACAGTAATGGTCCATCTGGCGAGGGTGTCCCTCGAAATACCCTTGTGTGGCTTAATAAAGCTCACCAAAAGCTGCCTTGAGTTTCTTAATGTTCTTGTCTTGGATATATATGTCTGTATTGCGGAGACTACACATAATTTTTGATCCTCTGTGAAACTAGTGACACTGATTGTCGACAGGGGATCACCTAAACGATTTGACTTCAACAAAGTTGTTAAATCAAACGTTGCTTGCTTGTTATCGATTTCAAGACCATTGAGCGACAGGGCGACTATAGTTTGGCCCCTGTGTCCTGTAACCAGCAGAAGAAGCAATGCTACTTTGAATCCTAATAGTTTAACGTCCAGGAACTTATTCTCTGGCCATTCCTTGAAGAGTTTAAAAACAAGAGATACATCCCAAAACCTATTATATCTGCGTTTGGGAGGGTTCCTCTGATAAATTGATCGTACGATCCAGCAAATAACATGGTGTTTACCCATTGTTTCTCCATTAATCCTAGGTAGGATTATTGACAGCGCACATCTGGCTGCATTGATAGCGCCATAACCTAACCCTTCATCTTCTAAGAAACGTAGGAATCGTCCTACCTGGGATATTGTCGGGTTCATTGGCTTAACTTTCTTATGTAAGCAATATATGCCCCATTTCTTTAAATAGGTTGTATACATTTTCACTGTTCCTTTCCTCCACGCGTGAGATACCAACCGTTGTTGTGTTATCTTGTCCAAGCCGAATTGTTCCAAGTACTTATTTAAAAAAGGAATGCTACCAAAGGAGTCGTCGACACGTTTCCGTGGCACGCTAATGGTCCCTGATGTTTCAGGTTTCCTCGGTATCTTGGGAAGCGTAGCCTGCTTTTGGCCGTCGAGACTAGTCTGGCTAGCCACGGTTGAGTGTCCCATTCGGGGACCATGAGGATGGCGTGTGTTTTGTCCATTTGTATCTTTCTGGCGACCTTGCTAATAATGGTAAAAGGGGGGAAAATGTAAAAGAAATGATCTTGCCAATTTAGCGAGAAGGCATCTATGTGCCAAGCATTTGGTTCGGGGTGCCACGAAACATCTTTGTCCAGTTTAAAGTTATTACGTGAAGCAAATAAATCTATATCCGGCAAGCCCCATGTGTTACAAATTTCTTTGAAAATTGATCGGTTTAGTGACCACTCTAAGTGGTCATGGAAATGGCGACTCATCTTGTCTGCAAGAAAATTCTGCGTACCGGGTATGTGTGTTATTGTTAACCAAACCTCAAACTTTTGAGCCCAATTCCAAATGAGTAGTGCCATTTCGTTACACTGTATTGATTTTGTACCTCCCATATTTCTGACATAAGCCATCGCCGTGGTGTTATCCGTAAGGATACGTACATTATGTTTCTGTACTTTTACAAGGCTTGTTAAACCTAAGTAAATGGCTCTTAATTCTAAAACATTAATATGATCGGAAATTTCAGATTCTAGCCATCTTCCTCCTGTTGCTACATCATTGCGATGTGCCCCCCAACCTTGCAGTGACGCGTCAGTTGTAACTGTAGTGTTGGGTTCACCCATTCTAATGGGATTGGGAGACTTATCAAAGTGACTTAGCTACCAAGAAATGTCGGCTAGTCCGTTCCCCGAAATAAACATTTTCTTTTCAAAATTACCCTTTGCTCGGGCCAAAGCTAGATTTTTATCAATTTCCAGGGACTTAACGTGTGCGCCGCCATATAAAATAGCAGGGCTGTACGAAATCATTATACCGATTAACACTGCGACCTCTCTTATCTTTGGCCTAGAAGTGTCTAACAGCTGTATCGCTGTATCCCGAAACTTATCTTTCTTTTGTTGTGTAAGTGACACGCTCATAGCCGTTGTGTTTAAAATGAAACCTAGACACTTAAGCTCCTTAGTAGGAGAAAAAACGGATTTCTTATCATGTATGAAGAAACCCAGGTTTGAGAAAAGTTGACATAAATCTTGAACGGCGAGCTCGCATTGTGTGAAAGATTGTCCCATAATGAAAGAATCATCAATGTATGGAAACATACAATGACCAAGTTTTGCCATTTTTGAAAAAACTGGTTTCAACAACTTAGTAAAAAGGCGCGGTGCACACGCCAAACCATTTGGTAGGCAGGTAAATTAAAAAAGCTGCCCATTCCAGACAAATCTTAAATATTTGCGATCTACGTCCTGAATAGGTACGGTATAGTACGCATCTCTTAAATCTACACTCGCTAGCCAACACTCTGGGGTAATCAAATCGCGAGCTGTTTCTAAGGAAAACATTTTGAAATGTTGGTATTCAATGATTTCATTTAATTCAGTTAAATCTAAAATCATTCTTATGGTCCCATCGGGTTTAGGAGTGGAGAAAATATTTGAAATGAATTCACCTTTAGTATGTTTTACTCTTTTGATAATGCCTTTGGCTTCAAAAATCATGACCTGTTCATTTAGTTTAAGTCTTTCTTCCGAATTGAATTTATATGGAAAAGGTGCTCTTTTCTGGACAGGTAATTCTGTGAAAGGAATTTTAATGCCTTTAATAATACTAAGAACCTCTGGGTTTGTGGTTAATTGTTGCCATTGATGTAAATAATGAGCAATGTTGCCAGCTTGAAACTTGCTTACGTCAGTTTGTGTTTTCTCTGTGACCATTTCAGGGCCAGGAAATGTTTGTGTGGCATTTTCTACTTGTTCCCTGGTTTGGGGAACTGTGGTTTGGGAACAAAATCCCTTCTGTAACCGCGGTTGTCGTTCCAGTTTGAGGGTTGTCTGTCGCCTCGACCTCTTCCCCTCTGGCTGTATCCGAAGGATGGTCCGCCCCTGAACGGCCTTCCTCCTCGTCGGAAGCGAAAATCCGTCCGGCTTCGCCTGAAACCGAGGGGATTTTGCAATTTTCGGCCCTTTTGTTCGGTGTTCTTGGCACTCTTATTGTCCACCTCTACTTGCTTGTAAAGGTAGGCGAGCTGACCCCCGAACATTTTGGACTTGTCCAGAGGTTTGCCTTTGATGGGGGTAGGTCCCGAATACACCGTGTATTCCTTGCCGTCATTATCCGTCATTTTCTTTGACCGGGCAACTTCTTTGCCAGCGTCTGTAGTGACGGATTTGAACACGTTTTCGAACCTGCGATGTGTCATGTAGTTACTCGCTGCAGCGAGCAATGCAATGCCCCTGTCCATTACACGAGCCAAGGACGAGAATTTATTCTCGGTTTGCATGCGGTTCGCGACCGGGATAATGGAAGTCAAGGACCCCAAAACTGCCTTATGGATTAAACATAGGGCAGTTTCATAGCGGCGACGTTCGTCTGACAGATGGATGCCAGCATCCATCTCCTTACAGACCGAAGCGGGGATACCTTTGATCCCGGAGATGTGTTCGGTCAATTTGTTAATGACCTCAGCTGGCTTGAAGGTGGTAAAGTGGCCATTTACCGTTTTCCTCATCATGGTTGTAGTACGAACCTTCTTTGCCTTCTTTTTTATAATTTTCTTTCCGACCTTAGCGCCGATTTTGGCGTAAACCCCAGCGCGTTCCGTGTCGGAATCCAACTCTGTGGATGAGGAGTCCTCTGACGAGTCCGAGGACGAGTCTTTCTTTTTCTTTTTCTTCGATTTCTTAGATCGTTTAGCGTTAGCCTCCTTGGTGAACTCATCACCCAAGCTGCTCACTGTGCGGCGTTTCTTGCTGCGCGCTTTCGGTTTCGTAACCTCAGTGGCCGAAAGCGTATCTTCCTCGTCGTGGGAAAAATCTTCCCAATCCTCATCAGGGATTTGGGAATAGCCCGCAAAGGAAAGAGCCTGGAATTGGCGCATCTTTTCCTCCATCATTGTTGCCATCTTTGCCTCCCAATCTTTGGGTTGAGGTGGCTGGTCACTGTCCCGGTCGGACGTCTGGGCCCCGGGCTGTGGGGACGGCGGAGCCGTAGCAGCTGGTGACGAATCGTAATCCGGAGGGGCAATGCCCACGGCTGCCGCGGGCGGCTTATTCCGCCGAGTGGCCATCGGTTTCTGTAACGACAAAAGGAGTTACTTAAGCCGGATTCATCTCAACTACACAAAGTGTAAATCAGTAAACTGGGTTGAGGTAACAGGTACAGAGTTACGTGTATTACAACGTTTCAGTACAGGCGTGAAGCTAAAGTTTGCCGTAGGTGCATGGTAACGAAACCAACCAAACGGGGGGAGTCGATCCTTAGATCGCCCACTCTCTCTGTTCCGTACACTTCTCCCACCCGCGGCTACAACGCCAGCAAGTTGGAGAAAATATTACGAAACTCAGAGGTTCGCCTTAAAACCGGTCTGGGGTGTCTATAAAAAACACCCAGAAGCATCCCCAACAACATCCTCTATTAGGATCCGGGAGAATTTTCTTAGGAAACGAGCAACTCGGGTTACCATTTCTCCCTGTCTCAAAAACAGGTGTCGATAGAACAAAGGACTATCGGTTTCGTTTGTGCCCGCGGCACCCAGTGTTCTATCCTCAAGTAAAAAACACATACAAAGTCCAAAAGGGACCTGAGAAAGTTCTGAACTTTCATAATGTGATGCTATAATGCATCATAAACCATTTAAACTAAATTTCCATTACTTACTTGGTGAATAAGTAGTCTTAGTAGATAAATCCTGTTGGAGCAACTCACAAATGTCCTCCCGTTGTGAGTCACTTATGCTAATTGCTGGACCCGGATGTGCTTCCTTCTCCCTAGCCTGCGGCTAGCCAGAGGCGGTATACCGAGGTAAAATTACTGTATATCATGCAATCATAAGGATGAGCGTGTGTCATAAACTAGATATAACTTAAAGATCCTCTTTTGGCTGATTTAGCCCTATTTGACCTCTAATGCTAGCTCGTTATGGTAAAAATAAACTTCTTTTTTTTGCACACATATTGAGGTCGATGGAGCCCTGAAGTCTTATAATTCTGGGTCTTTCTACCCTTCTTTCAATTGCTTCTGCCGGTTGTGCTTCAACCAGTTGGCCTGGAAGACTGTTCTATGGATATGTCACTCAAATTAAAAATGAGTGTTTCCTGACCTCAAGTCTGGGCCTCTCCTTGAAGATCTTATACCAGCGACCTATTGTGTTGCTGTCTATTCTGAGGTTTAACAAACCCGTTGTGACATCACTCTCATAGACTCCAGTAATAATCTTATAAGTCTCTATCATATCTCTTCTGAGATGACGATATGATAATGTTGGTAGTTTAAGTCTCCTCAGGCGATCTTCATATACCATCTCTCCCAATCCTGGGATCTAGGCAATGTAATTTAATTGATATTGATAATTGGCAATGTAATTGATATCGATAACTGGATATTTTGTATTGGGATGGGGGTAGGGGGGGGGGCTCACATCCAAGACTGATCATTCGTTTGACACCTAGAGATGGGTCTCGTGAGTTTGTTATCACATTCATTGATTAAGCAGGGGAAGCTTAAATCATGGACAATTTGTCTTTCTTCATTCCACAGCTCCTTGCCCTATCCTAGTAATACAGAGTCCCAGTATATGCTTAAGTCATTGGTTTGACTCGGCCAGATTTCAAATCCTACGATTTGTCAAATTGTCAGATGGGAAGTGGGTGCTCAACTCATTCTGTCATCCCGTTTGGTTTGATTACCAATTCAAACTTACAAAAAATATCTGTGCAAAATAAGGCTAGGAAACCCCCAGTAAACTGCACTGCAAAGGGGCATGTGATATGTCACGGCCCACCGCGTTACATATTCACACGTATCATGATCGAATATGGTTGTTCATCATAGCTTTGTGGGTTTTTTTAAATTACCTGTAGTGAGGGGCACATATCACCCCAGGTAAAATGCCACACGCGCAGGTAAGCACGGCTAGGTTGATTGCATCAGGGAGCGTATATAGTCTAATGCCATGGTGAGGACGCTACTCCGGGAATGGCAAAACATGCGGGTTCGAGTCCTGCTCTAAGCACAATGCTTGTCTCGTATGACATGTCTGACAAGAAGAAAAAAAAGTTGAAAAAAAAAATTCCGCAAACTTTGATGTAAATGTGCATAAATCTTAAATTTTCAATTTAGCACAAAATCACACACGCCTACTTTTGATAGATTTTGTAATATAGATTCCATACATGTAGTATTGCTAACAGACTTAACACACAGATGCAACAATAAATAATGATTTGATTTCCCCCCCCCCCAAACAAAACTTAGTTATCACCATCGTAACGTGGAAACAAGATATATAGTGCCCAGTTTCAGAGAACGACTCATTTACACTAAATGTCCTAAGACTGCATCATATTCAAACAACACATCAGTGGATAAGATCCTCTCCCGGTGTAATTTACCCGATCACCCATCAACTCAGATCATAAGGACAGTGGCAATTTGGCAGGGACTAAAAAGAAAGGAAATTAATTGTCACTTAGAAGTCAATATCCAATTTTCTCTGTAACAAGGGAATGCTCCAGGCCCATATATACTTAATTGGTGGCATGTTGTTTAGACCCTACTTAAAGTTAATAAAGCATTTCCTCACGTCCACCCACACACATGCCCATTAGCGTCATCCTCTGTGTCTTCGCTAATGGTTTCAGCTCGTTATATTAAGTGCACAGAACCAGCTGTGTATTCATTCTCGACACTTCACACTGCTTTACAGCATCGCCTGAGATTTATGTAGACCAGGGCTATAATTAGCTTGATTATATTTATCATCCTAAGTCTATTAAGTTAACGACTTAATTACCTCAACCATAATTGCGCCTTCTCATGAAGCTGGTCATACACTGTATATTTTCAGTTAATGACTTGACAGAAGGTACATTTTCTGAAGTATGGCCATTAGCTGATTGGGGCAGTTTCCTTTACCGCCAATTTAACATTTGATAAAGCACCAGTGTTTTTGCATTTTCTGGATGTTTTTTGAAGGACTCCGACAAGAAGTCGATATGACCATGATTGCCTTTTCAATATTCAACATATGAATACAAAATATATATCGGAATAAAGATGTTATCTAAAACAATCAGGAATTTTCATGAGAGTACTGTGAAACAAAAGCAGATACATAAATACGCTACTACAAAATTACATATACAAAGTCATATTATTAACCACAAAGATTGAGAATGGCATCATAAAAGAGTCCCTTTAGATTCAATCCACCAAATTTAAGTTGTATAATCCAATTATTTTGATATTCTAGCATAGTTCATTTAGAAAAATATATTAGGTTGGTCATTATGATCTATTTAACTTCAGTTTGAAGTAACTTATATTTTAAGGGTTGAGTTTGGAGATATTTGAAGTGAAAACGTTTGTTTGGCGCGCATGTCGAAATATTGAACATGGCAGATTCCAATACCGGACGTGGTAGCCGAATCGGTAGAATGCAGGACTCTCGTGCGGAAGGTCGGGAGTTCGAATCTCAGCCGTGTCAAACAAGTGACTTATAAAATTGATACCTGTCACTACCTATCCTTGGCCCGTATGCATGATGCGGTGTTAGCGAGCCAAAACTGGTTTTGGCCGGGATTTCTAGTTTAGCGGTGACAAGTCACTATGCATGGAGCGGTGTTATGCAAACACAGCAAGTTTAAGGGTGGGTATGCTAACACCACTCCATAGCAAGTTTAAAGGTGGTGTTAGGTACTGATTAGGCCCAAATCTATTCAATGCTATCATATTTAACAGAATAACATACTCAAAAAGTGAAATTTGGTCAAATTATACCCAAAATCGAAGTGAGATTAATGCCGCCGCTACATCGGCGGCGATATTCATATTGTCGAATCGATGAATGTAAGCAAAACAAATCGCCATCGATGCGGCGGTGGAATTAATATCGCTTCGATTTTGGGCTTAATTTGACCAAATTTCACTTTTTGAGTAAACTATTCTGATAAATAACATTATTTGAACCCCTGAGTGAATATTCATGGCTCTAGATAACAGAATTAGATCGTAGCAGTGAATAGATTTGTTCTATTTGTTTTATTTACATACACTTGATAGGAGAATGCTTCGATACAACCACAATGCACGAGTAGTGTGATGCCTATGTCACATGCAAATCCTCAATAACAAGGCTTGCTGGTGCCCAGTGTGTGGAGATGTCAAGCCGGCCGGTACAAACTGGTACCAGTTATGGGGGATATCCCAAATCTATAAATAACTGATATGTTAGTTAAGCTGACCACGCTTTGGCTCCGTACATACCCCATGACCCATTTTGGAACACCGGCGTTAGGTACCCCAGCGGCGGCCCTTAACACCGGAGCTGATGAAAACTTGTTCATGCATATGGCCCTTGGTCCTCAGCATTAATAGGATAGGACAAGGACTGGTTAGCACAGCATCGGCGTAATGAGACTGAGCATGATATCGGATCATGGTGCCGGTTACCTGATCGCCCAGCGGGGCAGCACTATAAAAGTTGCCATGAGTGCGCACTTTTGGTGTGCACATCAAAATGATCTTCACCCTAGGTTTCACCAATAACTGGTCATATGAAACTGCCTTAGTATTCCCTCCTCTCCAGCAACGAATGCTTCAAAAGTGCGCAAGTATCTAACTTGGAGATGACATGAGCAACAAATCTAGATTTGCTGTTTTTTTAAAACGTGATGTTTTCATCGGACCCGACATCTTTAATAGCCACACTGGGTGTGGTGGGATAATTGGTAGAGCGCAGTCCTCACGGGCGGGAGATCGGGAGTTCGGTTCCCGGTCGATTCAACCTATGACTTTAAAATTGATACTTGTCGCTTCCTAGCTTGGTGCTCGGCATTAATAGGATAGGGCAAGGACTGGTTAGCTCAGTGTTAGGATATCATGTCATGGTACCGGCGGTCTGATTTCTCAGTGGGGCAACACTATAAAGTCGCCATGAGTGCGCACTGTCACAAGTCGGTAATTGTCTTGATGTTAGATGTTGCCAGGACGTAAAACTCCAACAACCAACCTCTTTAATAACCTGTGGCACATGGCTCGCTCGGGCAAGACTGTGACCAGCGCCCTGACCTCTCGGGGGGAATAAAAGTCTGCACCAACAACTGCCGTGTTTGTGTCTTTCGTTCCTTCTTCCGTTCTGAGGTTCGAGTCAGGAGAACCAACCTCATCACACATACATGCTAACTTGAATGTACGGCGAAAAGATAACATAACAATTTCATTATATACATATATGTAATTGCATTGCCTGTATGTATATAAGTGTACGCATTAAACGACTTACGGATATGAACTATTTAAAAGACTTACACTTTTAGGGGGACAAGTGTCGGAGTCTGCGCTGACCTCTCAGTCTCAGTCAAGGAGCCACATAGACAGGCAAGCGTGGACAGGGTGATTGCATCAGGGAGCCTAATAATGTAATGGTGAGCATGCTAGGCCTGAAAATTGCAAGAAGTGCTGGGTCAAAACTAGATAAAGGATTCACCCAGTACTTGCAGTACATGGGTGAATACCAACCCTATATAAAAAAAACGGTCAAAAAAGCGGGTTAATGAAATGAGAGCCTAATTTCACAATCTAAGAAGCAACATTTATTCTTTGTAGATGTCTTCGTATTTAACCGCTACCTTTGAGTTGAAAAATATAATAAAATAGCTAGTTTAATACGATTTAAAATTGAAATCGACGGCGTTCTATGGCCGCCATTTGGTTTGTTGCATTCTCTCCCATTTCACCAAATCTGTGCCAATATATGTAGCCATTTGATCATGGAACAACAGTTTCTACTTCATGTTCCATACTAAAGCTATTTTCACCCGTATTTACACTACCTTGTCGTTCACCCGTGTACTACAAGTACCGGGTGAATCTTTTATCTAGGTCAAAACCTACTCTAGGCATCATATTTCCCATTTTCTCCCCCCCCCCCACATGAATTTGAGGATTGGTGAGTGGGTTGGTGAGGAAGCTCTACAGGTGTAAGTACTTACAGTTACACAGTCAATTAGGAATAACCAAATACCACAAACACAACTTCTTGCACCCCGTCTCTCTTTAGCAACACCCCGGTGATAATCACCGGGAACCATTATGGTGTTTTTTTTAATGCTTGGCGAGTGGTATTCTGCCCCGCCCTCCCCTCCCGCCCCCCGGGCCGCCCACCTCCCTTTGAAGTAGCTGCACACGGAAAGCCTCTAGATCATAACGGCGTTGAGTCGTAAAGATGACTGCCAAGATTGGTCTTGGCGTCTTGCAATTAGAGGCGGGGTAAGGGGCGTGGTAGGAGAGCTGAACTGGACCCGGTGGGCTGTCTGTGTGTGGGAGGATGGGGTCGTGGTGGGTGTGTGGGGGTGGCTGGAGGGGTGGTATGAGGTGAAACACGTGCAGTGTCAGCTGCAGAAGTTTCGAGCCCTTCACTGAACCCATCTGCGACTCAGGAACCAGCAAAGGGGGCCCAATGGGGGGCCCAATGGGGGGCCCAATGGGGGGGCCCAATGGGGGGCCCAATGGGGGGCCCAATGGGGGGCCCAATGGGGGGCCCAATGGGGGGCCCAATGGGGGGCCCAATGGGGGCCCAATGGGGGCCCAGTGGGGGCCCAATGGGGGCCCAATGGGGCCCAATGGGGCCCAATGGGGGCCCAATGGGGGCCCAATGGGGGCCCAATGGGGGTTGGGGGAAAAGGGGAGGGCCAATTCATTCTTGTAGACTCGTCCTTAGTGGGTTAGACATTAGCAATTAAACTATTTGTTAAATGGACAGCATGCGCTTGAGCGTAAGCTGGGTACTACAATGATGATTACCATGATGATGATGATGACAATAACAGCGATGATAATGATAATAATGCTAATAACGATGATAACGATGACAACAATGGCAATACAAATTTATACTTGTTGCTTCCTAGCCAGACGCTTGGCATTACTAGGATAGGGGAAGGAGCAGTGGAATCAGGAAGACCAGTCATCTGCGACTGAAATCTCCCATGCTTAAATAACTAATTTACCCCAAAAAATAAAAAAAGTGTAATAATAAATTCGTTGATTAGTCAATTAATCGTTTTTTATATTAATTATTATGGATAATGTAGTAAGTAGCCTGGTGAATTGCTCAGTATTTGCATACACACATTGAAGTGTTGATGATAGGTCACTATAGCGAATGCCCGCCATAGATCCCTTTCAATGTTTATAAACATTGTGTATGCATGCACAGCTTAGCTGCAGAATGAAGGCACACTGCCATTGAGTTTTCCGGTACACGCAGTGCAAAATGTTTATTTTATTCAGAATTAATAGAAATGCAGAACCCTAACCATATAAATTTAATATAATCTGTTCGTTGAATATATTTACTATATGTGTTCCAAGCAGTTTGTTTCTAGGTGGTGTGGTTTTAGAGATATTTCACTTTTTCTGAATGAAGATTGCTCACGGCCATTGACAATGCATTGAGTTTGCCGGTATGCGCAGTGCAAAACGTCTATTTTATTCAAAATTAATAGAAATACAGACCCCAAACCTTATAAATTTAATATAATCTGTTCGTTGAATATGTGTTCTATATGTGTACCAGGCGGTTTGTTTCTAGGTGGTGTGGTTTTAGAGATATTTTACATTTTCTGTATGAAGACTGCTCACGACCATTGACAATGCATTGAGTTTGCTGGTATGCGCAGTGCAAAACATCCATTTTATCCTAAATTAATAGAAATGCAGAACCCTCACCTTATAACTTTAATATAATCAGGTTGTTAAACATGTTATATGTTTGTGTGCGAAGCGGGTTGCTTCTAGGTGGTGTACTTTTAGAGATATTTCACCTTTTCTGTATGAAGATTGCTCATAGCCATTGAGTTTGCAGTGTGACCGTGTGTCGTCCTGCAGCCAAACAGCGCACACACTGACCTAGATACCTATGCTGACATCATATGAAATAGGTCTATAACCACATGTAAATAAGGTTGCTTAGATATAATGCCGGGTCGTAAAGATTGCTTTGGTATTATGCATTGGTGCATGTGAATGGAGTAATGTCGGAATATATTAATTATTAGCGTTCACAACTGCTGGGAATGGGTTCGTTGATAACAACAATTTTAATGAATCATTTTAATTTATATTACTAAAGGTAGGTTTGTCTGTTGTTTTCCATCCTAGCAACATCTAATGTCATATCAGGATGGGTACCGACTTGTGACAGTGCACACTCATGGCGACTTCATAGTGCCGCCCCACTGGGAAACCAGGCCGCCAGCACCAGGACCTGACATCCCACTCAGACATATTATCCTGACACTGAGCCAACCAGTCCTTGTCCTATCCTATTAATGCTGAGCGTACCAATTTTATAAATCATTCGTTTGACTCGGCTGGAATTTAATCAAAGGTAGATCACTTAAATGGCGGACTAGCCAAAGAAGTGACCTCAGCCATCCTATACATGTGTGTTGCTGTGTGTCGCAAATTAAACGCCAATAACCTGAAGGTGGGTGTTTCCGACAGGCACTCAACAAGACGGAAATAAGAACTGTGTGACATATCCATGTTTATAGGAGATAGGCGGGCTATATTTGTCGCTAGGTGTTGTGTTAGAGCAGATAGGGAATGTACGAACGTTGGCAGACAGCTTCCATGTTTATTTGAGATATGTGTGTTATATCTGTCGGTAGTGAGTGGGTATGGAAGTTATACAAATGCTGGGAGGCATATTGGGTGTTTATTTGTTATATGCATGCTATATTTGTTGGTAGGGGTTGAGTGAGGTGTGCGAATATTGGTAGACATATTGGATGATTATTTGTTATATGCATGCTATATTTGTTGGTAGGGGTTGAATGAGGTGTGTGAATATTGGTAGACATATTGGATGTTTATTTGAAATATGCGTGCTATATTTGTTGGTATGGGCTGAATGAGGTGTGCGAATATTGGTAGACATATTGGATGTTTATTTGAGATATGCATGCTATATTTGTTGGTAGAAATTGAGTGGGGTGTGCGAATATTGGTAGACATCGTGGATGTTTATTTGAGATATGTGTGCTATATTTGTTGGTAGAAATTGAGTGGGGTGTGCGAATATTGGTAGACATCTTGGATGTTTATTTGTGATATGCATGCTCTATTTGTTGGTAGTGGTTGAATGAGGTGTGCCAATATTGTTAGAAATATTGGATGTTTATTTGAAATATGCGTGCTATATTATTTTGTTGGCAGGGGTTGAGTGAGGTGTGCGAATATTGGTAGACATATTGGATGTTTATTTGAGATATGCATGCTATATTTGTTGGTAGGGGTTGAATGAGGTGTGCGAATAGTGGTAGACATCTTGGATGTTTATTTGAGATATGCGTGCTATATTTGTTGGTAGGGGTTGAATGAGGTGTGCGAATAGTGGTAGACATCTTGGATGTTTATTTGAGATATGCATGCTATATTTGTTGGTAGGGGTTGAGTGAGTGTGTGAATATTCGTAGACATTTTGGGTGTTTATTTGAGATATGCATGCTATATTTGTTGGTAGGGGTTGAGTGAGGTGTGCGAATAGTGGCAGACATTTTGGATGTTTATTTGAGATATGCATGCTATATTTGTTGGTAGGGGTTGAGTGAGGTGTGCGAATATTGGTAGACATCTTGAGTGTTTATTTGAGATATGTGTGCTATATTTGTTGGTATGGGTTGAGTGAGGTGTGCGAATATTGGTAGACATATTGGATGTTTATTTGAGATATGCGTGCTATATTTGTTGCTAAAATTTGAGTGGGGTGTGCGAATATTGGCAGACATGTTGGGTGTTTATTTGAGATATGTGTGCTATATTTCTTGGAAGAAGTTGAGTGGGGTGTGTGAATATTGGTAGACATCTTGGGTGTTTATTTCAGATATGCGTGCTATATTTGTTGATAGGGGCTGAGTGGGGGGTATACCAATATTGATAGACATCGTGCATGTCTATTTCAGCTATATGTGCTAGATTTGATGGTATATTAGTGTTGGTATCTTGCATGTTTATTTGAGATTTGCAATCTATATTTGTTTGGAGGGTTCTGGGTTATACAAATGCGTGTAGACATCTTAATTATTATATGTATTTATCCTTAGCGGCTGGAGTGGAATGGACAGGAATGCTGGTAAACATCTTAGATCTATATTTGAGACGTACGTTCTATATTTGTCCAAAAAGATCGGGTTAGAGGGGATACGAATGTTGGTAGCTATTTCGGGTGTTTATTTGAGATATGAATGCTATATGTGTCCATAGGGGTTGGCGTATACAAGCGTGAGATATTTGGGATGTTTAAATTTAAATATTGCTGGGGAGATGTGTGTTTTATAGTTGGTGGTAGGGGTTGGAAGATATGCGACTGTTACTGGTATTTGTAGAATAGTGCATGCTTATTTGAGCTATGAGTGCTATATATGGGGGCATACTACTGTTAGTAGACATTTTGCATTTTTATTTTAGTTATACGTGTTATAATTGTCCATATGGGTTGGGGATATATGAATGTCGTCGGGGTGATGAAAATGGGAAGTATTGTGCCTAGAGCAGGACTCAAAGCCACATGTCTTTGCATTCCGGGCCAGTGTGCTAACCATTACACCACATAGCCCTCTGATATCAACACACTACCCACGCCTACCTGTCTATGTGGTTCCTTGCCTGAGAGGTCAGCGCAGACTACTACACGTGTCCCCCTGGAATTGCTTACAATTACATACATACAGGCAATGCACTAACACATACATACACAGGGTAGGTTCAACAACTATACAGCACATAGCTTATACAGGATCCTGGTCACGGCAGTCATGGGGGTGATGAAAATGGAAAATATTGTGCCTAGAGCAGGACTCGAACCCACATCTCTTTGCATTGCGGGCCAGTGTGCTAACCATTACACTACCTAGGCTCCCTGATATCAACATACTACCCACGCCTACCTGTCTATGTGGTTACTTGCCTGAGAGGTCAGTGCAGACTACTACACTAACATTAGATATTTTGGATGCTTCAATTTACAAGTGTTTTTCTTTTTTAGATATGTGTGTTATGTTGGTGGTGGGGTTTAAGGGTCTGTGACCGTTGGTAGATATCTTGCATGTGTATATGACTGCCATATTTGGGGGCATACGACTGTTTATTTGAGCTATGAGTGCTATATTTGAGGGTATATGACTGCTGGCAGTGGTATATATGGGGGCATACTACTGTTAGTAGGCATCTTGCATGTTTACTTGAGCTATGAGTGCTATATTTGAGGGCATATGACTGCTGGTACAGTGGTAGTGGTAGACATAGTGCACACTTATTTGAGCTATGAGTGCTATATTTGGGGGTATATGACTGCTGGTAGTGGTAGACATAGGGCATGCTTATTTGAGCTATGCGTGCTATATATGGGGGCATACCATTGTTAGTAGACATCTTGCACGTTTATTGGAGTTATGAGAGCTATATTTGAGAGTATATGACTGCTGGTAGACGTATTGCAGGTTTATTTGAGCTATAAGTGCTATATTTGCGGGTATATGACCACTGGTATTTGTAGAATAGTGCATGCTTATTTGAGCTATGAGTGCTATATATGGGGGCATACTACTGTTAGTAGACATCTTTCACTTTTATTTGAGCTATGAGTGCTATATATTAGAGTATATAACTGCTGGTATTTGTAGACATAGTGCATGTTTATTTAAGCTATGAGTGCTATATATGGGGGCATACTACTGTTAGTCGACATCTTGCATGTTTATTTGAGCTATGAGTGCTATATATGGGGACATACTACTGTTAGTAGACATCTTGGTTGTTTATTTGAGCTATGAGTGCTATATATGGGGATATACTACTGTTAGTAGACATCTCACATGTTTATTTGAGCTATGAGTGTTATATATGGGTCATACTACTGTTAGTAGACATCTTGCATGTTTATTTGAGCTATGAGTGCTATATATGGGGGTATGCTACTGTTAGTAGACATCTTGCATGTTTATTTGAGCTATGAGTGTTATATATGGGTCATACTACGTTAGTAGACATCTTGCATGTTTATTTGAGCTATGAGTGCTATATATGGGGGTATACTACTGTTAGTAGACATATTGCATGTTTATTTGAGCTATGAGTGTTATATATGGGTCATACTACTGTTAGTAGACATCTTGCATGTTTATTTGAGCTATGAGTGCTATATTTGCAGACATACTACAGTTAGTAGACATCTTGCATGTTTATTTGAGCTATGAGTGCTATATATGGGGGCATACTACTGTTAGTAGACATCTTGCATGTATATTTGAGCTATGAGTGATAAATATGGGTCATACTACTGTTAGTAGACATCTTGGATGTTTATTTGAGTTCTCCGGACAGGATGGGAATGGAGGGAATAAGTCATCCGGCCAGTTTGGTTGACCTTACAGTTATACCTGGAGTGGCCGCTCGCCACCGCCCGCCACCACCCGCAGCCATCTGGTGTCGAACGGAGGAACTAAGGCGCCACTTCCAGGCTGCTTTGTTCTCTGTTCCGTGAATGCGTTCGGCCTGATTCCACGCATCTGTCCAGACACTGACAGGGTGGTAATGTAGATGATGTAGACGTTAAAATGCGCGTCTTGGTTGGTGGTTTGTTTAATAGCTTACCTCCTACGCTGTCGAAACTTCCGCCAGCATTGCTGCTTCTTAATGCATGGGGGATTTTGCAGGTGGTGCTTTTCTTCCTTCACCCAAGAGATGGATTGTGGTAGTATTTGTTTGGTTCACCAGCATTTTAACCGGCATTGTCTTCTATTTGGGAGTGGGATGTAGCTCAGGGAGTAGAGTGTCCACCTGTGATGGTGTCGGTCATCCAATTGATCCTGCTCAGTGGACCCATTTGCAGTTTGGGTTGTTTTCCGTTCTAATCAGTGGTCAACAACTGGTTCATCAATCAAAGGCTGTGGTATGTGGTGTCCTGTCTGCGGGAAAGTGCGTATAAAAGACCCCTTGCTGCTTATCGGAAAGAGTAGCCTATGTGGCGGCAGCAGGCTTGATCCATAGAAATATGTCAGAATAACCATATACTTGACATCCAATAGCCGATGATAAAAATCAATGTTCTCGATAGGCGTAATTAAATAAAACTAACTTTTTGTCTTCTATTTGTAACCAAACCAGATGCGGTGGCCGAATCGGTAGACTGCAGGCTACCCATGCGGAAGGTCGGGATTTCAAATCCCAGCTAAATCAAACCAACAACTTATACTATAGATTTGATATTTGTCGCTACCTAGGCTGGCGCTCAGCATTAATAGGATAGGACCAGGACTGGTTAGTACAGCGACTAGATCATGTGGTTGTGTAGGATATCGGGCCATGGGGCTGACAGCCTGCTCTCACAGCTCTATAAAGTCGCCATGGGTGCGCACTGTCACAAGTTTCTACCCATCTTGATATGACCTTAGATGTTGATAGGACATAGACCAACAACAAACAAACAATGTACAGTATAACCCCGTTAAACCAAGCTTGAAGGGACCCTAGAAATTTGTTTGGAATAATCGATCATTGGTTTAACCATGCTTTGGCTTTGGCTTTGACTTTGAGTAAGCATGTATTGCACATGTAATATACAATGTATGTGGACACTTTGATAATTGTTTTTTATGTATATACAGTATAACCCTGTTAAAGCAAGCTCGGTTAAACCAAACGATCGGTTAATCCAAACTTTTTTCAGCAGCCCAGCAAAATACTACCATTTATCATATAAAAAAGTAGGTGGGGATTCAGATGACCTTTTAACCACATGAAAGTTTGGTTTAACCATACCGGAGTGGCCTGGGGTCCGACAAATTTGTTTGGATTAACCGGCAATTTGGATGAACCGACTTTGGTTTAACCAACCTTTTTATATGATAAATGGTAGTATTTTGTCGGGCCGCCAAAAAAAGTTCGAATTAACCGATCGTTTGGTTTAACCGAGCTTGGTTTAACAGGGTTATACTGTATTTGCAACCACTAAATCCCAGTCTTGAGTGACTTCTGTGATTAGCAAACCCTTGCCATGTGTTAACTTTTCTTTTTCAATGTACAAACTGTCTTTGTTTCAGTTGATTGTCCCTCTAATGACAGGACACGTGTCTCAGGATAACATTCGTCCAGTAGCGTAGTATGGGTTGCAAGCGTCCAGGCCAAATTAAAGATTCATAGTCCAATGGTTTTGAATTTCTGAATTTTCTTTCTGAGATAAATATATTAGATCGATCACTAGTATCTACTTTACATTAGTTCGAAGTCAGTTTTATTGTAAATGGTAAACTTTTGAGATATTTTGAGTGCAAACATGCAAAAATTAGTTTTCGCAAGGATGCCAAAACTCTGACACCATAGACTTCTGCAGTAACAGGTCCTGTAAATTGACTCAGTATTGCCTTCTACGCAGAAACAATTGATTAATAAGTGCATCAGTATCTAAGTGAGATATGTCAAATCAAATCTAGATAATTGGTTTGGTTTTGAAAATTTGATATTTGATCGGACTATGCAGCTTTAAGTATTGCGTCCCTTAACCCATTGACGGTATTAGCTTTCCCTGAGTCGCTTCCACCAGTCCAGCATTTAACCCCTTCATAGCTGCATAGATCGATGAAGCATTACATTTTCAAAACCAAAACAATTATCTAAATTTAGTTGAATCTAACTTAGAGACTGTTGCATTTATTAAGCATGTCTTGCCACGCAGAAGAGAATACTGAGTCAAATTAATAGACTCTGTGACTGCAGAAACCTATCATGTCCGAGTTGTGTCCTGCATGCCAAAATTATATTCATATGTTTGCACTTCAAATATCTAAAAAGTTAGCCGTTTAAAGTGAAGGTCACTTCAAACTGAAATAAGGTAGATAATAATAATCAATTTAATATATTGATCTCAGACAATGACAGAAACTCAAAACCATCGGACTATGCAACTTTTAAATAAAGGTCAGTTCAGACTAAATTAAGGTAGAATATAATAATAAATTTAATATATTGATGTCAGAAAATGACATAAATTCAAAACCATCAAACTATGCAACTTTAACTGATCAAAAAAGTGGACCTGAGAGTCTGAAAAAACCATTGGATTATGAAACTTTAGCATGCAGTTAAAGCTGCATCGTTCGATGAAGCATCACATTTTCAAAACAAAAACATTTTCCTAGATTTTATTCTACATATCTAACTTAGATATTGGTCCACTTATTAAACATTTGTTGCCACATAGAAGGGCATACTGAGTCAATTTAACAGAACCTGTTACTGCATACGCCTATGGGGAGAGTTTTGGCAAGCTTGCCAAAATCAATTTAGGATGTTTGCACTTCAAATATCTCAAAAGTTAGCCATTCAAAATGAAAGTTACTTCAAACTAAAGTAAAGTAGGTTATAACAACCAATTAAATATAGTTATCTCAGACAAATGCCAGAAATTCAAAACCATCGGACTATGCAACTTTAACCCATACTCCCTGTATGATATGGGTGTGAACACATTGGGTGTGTGTGTGTGGGGGGGGGGGGGGTGCACTCTCAACTAAAGATGGCTTCTATAAGCCACATGTTCCCGCAGTGTGCCAGGTGATGAGGCTCCACCTGGTGGTTCTAGTCACGTGCACACATAGGCTGTGTACACATATTCTATAGGGCACGGCGATATGACTCCAGAGGAGCACATAGAACCACACCTTTGCGTCAACATCGATAATGTAGTAGATAGACTACGGCTTGTTTGACCCAGGTCTAAATGTAGGGGGGGGGGGGCTTTGGAGGTGGGGTAATGGCGTAGGGGTCATATAGGTATTGATAGCACGTGTAGTTGTATTGCATGTATGTGAGGGAGGGGCCGGTGAAAGAGGGGGGGGGGGGGCAGTGGGGGGAAGGTGGTGTAGGACTAGGAGGTATGTGATTACAGGAGGTATGTGATTACAGGTGGTATGTGATTACAGGTGGTATATGATTACAGGAGGTATGTGATTACAGAAGGTCGAAAGTAAGCATGCATGGTATAAATGGATGCGGTGTGAGGAATGTGTGAGGAATGTGTGAGGAATGTGTGAGGAATGTGTGAGGAATGTGTGAGGAATGTGTGAGGAATGTGTGAGAAATGTGTGAGGAATGTGTGAGAATGTGTGAGGAATGTGTGAGGAATGTGTGAGGAATGTGTCTGGAATGTGTGAGGAATGTGTGAGGAATGTGTGAGGAATGTGTGAGGAATGTGTGAGTAATGTGTGAGGAATGTGAGGAATGTGAGGAATGTGTGAGGAATGTGTGAGGATTGTGTGAGGAATGTGTGAGGAATGTGTGAGGAATGTTTGAGGAATGTGTGAGGAATGTGTGAGGAATGTGTGAGGAATGTGTGAGGAATGTGTGAGGAATGTGTGAGGAAAGTGTGAGGAATGTTTGAGGAATATGTGAGGAATGTGTGAGGAATGTGTGAGGAATGTGTGAGGATTGTGTGAGGAATGTGTGAGGAATGTGTGAGGAATGTGTGAGGAATGTGAAAGGGTGGGAATAGGGGGAAGGGAGTGTTGGATAATGTGACATGTGTTATTTTTGTATTATTATTACATTCGTTGATTAAGGAGAGGAAATTTCAATTGCACACAATTGGTCTTCCCCATTCCACTGCTCATTGCCCTATCTTAGTAATGTTGAGCACTGGAATGGGTAGTGAGAAGTATGAATTCTTTAAGTCATTGGTTTGACTCGGCCAGGGTTTGAACCCCCGTGGGTCTGAATCTCATGACCTGCCACACGGGAAGCGGACGTTCTACTCATTCAGCCATCCCGCCTGGTTTAAATTGTCCATGTTGATTTCAACATGGGTAATTGAACCCGCGAGAAAGTACATCCAGTAGTATGGACACGACTACTGGCACCACCTATAATGTCCTTTTTAACTAATACATGCTAGCCAACTGTGGCGCCATCTGCTGTAATTCTCCGTAACAAGCTATGACGCAGTTTCATTCTAGACACTTCGACCAGAGTATTTCGATCGATAGGATGTGTTTCTCTACCTTGGATTTACCGTCCCACCCAGTCCAACTAGAGGTTACGTTCATAGGGTTACGTTCCTGGAATCCTCCAACTCCTACTCAATCAAATATCTCATGACTTAACTGTAACAAGTAAATAGTAAGAATAAATGCCACTTATATACTGTACTTGTCTTGCGTTTGTTCAATTATGAATGGATATAGGTGTACGAGAGAGTTGGTTGGTTGTTGGAGTTATACATCTTGGCAACATATGAGGTCAGATCAGGACGGTGAACGACTTGAGACAGTCTTCACTCATGATATGCTGACTTTATAGTGCTGCCCCACTGGGAAATCAGGCCACCAGCACCAAAACCTGATCTGCCACTGTCATATTATCCTGACACTGAGCAAACCTTATCCTATTAATGCCAAGCACCAGGCTAGGAAGTGACAAGTATAAATTCATAAAGTCATTGATTTGAGTCGACCGGGAACTGAACTCCCCATCTCCCGCACGTGAGGCCCGCGCTCTACCGATTCGAGCACCGCGCCCGGTTTATACGAGCCAGAGAATTGTTGCTTGTTTGGATATATATGTTGTGTCGTATATATATATATATATATACGCATTAGCTTACAACGCCCCCTGCCGGCTGGAAGTTGTTACGGCGCTCCGGAGCGACACCTGTCGGGGTGTCTGTTCGCTGTGGTCGGCCAACACAAAGTCGCCTGGCTCCTTAGTGTCTGCCAACCGGCCCGTACACATAGACTTTAGAACAGGTGCTTCCCCCACCCCAACCAACACCCACCACCAACGTGATTGGTTCTGATAGAGGTGAGTGGTACCTACCCATCTCTGATCAGAAACCCGGTCTACTAAAGCCCCAGTCACACCTACCCGGATCAGAGGCCGGATGAGCCCCGGACCGTCATCCAAGGTGGTCCGGGGTGATCTGTGGCTCGTCCATGGTGGTCCGGCATGGTCCGGCGTGATCCGTGGCTGGTCCGGGGTCTGCCCCGGATGTTTTAAAATGCTTAAAACATCCGGGGCGGTCCAGGGCATTTAGCGATCCGGGCTCGATCCGGCATGATCCGGGGGTGGTCCGGGTAGTCCGGGGGTGGACGGGGGTTGAACTGGGGCCGGTGCGGGGTGGTCCGGGTCTGTTTCGCCCCGGATGAGCCACGTTTCAGCCACGGTTTAACCTGGACCACGCCCGGACTTTCCGGACTATCCCCGGCGTAGCCACGGACCACTCCCGGACTGCCCGGATAAGACCCGGACGCCGCGGATCACCACAGATCAGCCACGGATCGCCCCAGACTGCCCAGTTTATCCCGGATCACTCGTCCGGGACTGGTCCAGGGTGGTCCGGGGCGATCCGACCTCTTGTCCGGGACCTCGTCTGGGAAGCTGTGACTGCGAGGCAAAAAATGACGAAAACAGCGATTTTGTCCGGGGCGGTCCGGGCAACTGGTCCGGGGGTGGTCCGGCTCAAAATCCGGGGGTAGTCCGGGTAGGTGTGACTGGGGCTTAAGATGTTTATTGCAGCTTTATGTCCTAGCAACAACTATGGCATATCAGGACGGGTACCATTCTTATGACAGTGCACACTGATGGTGACTTTATAGTTCTGCCCCACTGGGAGATCAAGCCACTGGCATCATGGACCGATATTCCACTCAGTCACATTATCCTGATGTTGAGCTGACCAGTCCTTTCCATATCCTAGTAATGCTGAGCGCTAGGCTAGGTAGCGACAAATATCAATGTTGTAAGTCAGTGATTTTACTCGACGTGGATTCGAACTCCAGACCTTCCGCACGGGAAGTCTACTAAGAATAGGAACTAACAACTTGAAAGCGCACCATCAGAAACACGTTTACCAATTTGCAAACCGGTTAGTTTATTTTGTTGTTGTTTTACGTCCTAGCAACATCTATTGTCATATCAGGATGGGCCAACTGGTTAGTTATTTAACAGCATGTAGATTTTAATATTAATTTTTCATTGCAAGTATCCCAACATGCACCTGTTCTATGGAGTCTAACTGGGTAACATAAATATCCTCCGCTTGTTAATGTAATGAATAATGATCTGTGGAGTGGGACTAAGACCACCAGTCTGCTCCAGCTTAAATGTCAGACGCATCCAACAGACCTTCACTGCGCATGTCTGTGCCAACAACATTTAGGGGGTGAACATTTCGGAGCATTGTGGCAACCCCGTCGACGATTTACACCACCAGCCTGCCGTTTAACATCAGTGGAAGAATCATTGTTGTGTCTAATGTGCAGTGTGCTTTTTAGAAAAAGGTCTTATTGAGGATTTCCACCACCAAACCTGCCATATGGTAGCAGTGTGAAGAACTAATGTGGGTAGCAGTGGAAGATCCAATATTGTGCGTAGCAGCTTTCTGGACAGTGTGCTCTTTAGAAAAGGGTTTTATTGAGGATTCCCACCACCAAACCTGCCAGCTGGCGGCGGTGTGAATAACTAATGTTAGTAGCTGCTCATTGTGCAGCATGCATTTTTTTAAACTGCCCTTGGACAACTGTCGAAGAACAAATATTGTGGGCATGAGCTCACTGTGTCAGATTCTCTGTGGGAAAAGGTCATAACGACAATTTGCACAACAAACCTTTCCTCTGATGGTGGTGTGAAGAAGTAATGTCATGTGTAGTAGCAGCTCACTGCGCATGCTCTAAGGAAAAGGTATACTTTTGGCAGTCATGATTCGGTTTGCAGCTAGAATGCCACCTCTTGTAAAGTCTATCCTACTAGACATAGGTTTGCCCTTGTTTTGTTAGAGGTTAACTTTTTGTCGGGGAGGGGTGGTTGTTGGTTGTTGGTTGTTAGAGGTTTATGTCCTGGCAACATCTCAGGTCCTATTCAGGATGGGTACCGACTTGTGACAGTGCATACTGGTGGTGACTTTATAGTACTGCCCTACTGGGAAATAAGGCTGCCGGCACCATGACCCAATATCCCATTCAGTCACATTATCCTGACACAGAGTTAACCAGTCATTGCCCTATCCTATTAATGCCAAGCATCAGGCTAGGAAGCGACAAGTATCAACTTTATAAGTCATTGGTTTGACTCGACCGGGAACCAAACTCCGGATCTCCTGCATGCGAGGCCTGCTCTCTACCGATTGGGTCACCGCGCCCGGTTTGTGTGGGAGGGGTTTGGCTTTTGGGGTTGGCGGTGGGAGAGAGTTAAAGAGAAAGAATGGAATTTAAACAATTGCGCATGAACTACACGAGTCTAACACACTGAGTGCTGAATGGCGCTAAAAACACCAGGGGAATTGAGTGCATTTCACACCTCACGCCACCTGTTCCAATGCCCCTCCTAGCAGACGAGGTCATTTTACTAACACAATCCACAACAACTTCGCTTTTGTATTATTTTTAGGTTTGTATTGCTAACAACCCCGCCATGGAACATACACACAATATTGTTTGTAGAACTCCTGGTAGTAGCTTTAGGTCCTCTCTCAGTAATTTGCAGTGTCTGGATTTATAGGTGGGTATTGCCGGCAGAAAAATAAATGGTCTAGTTCTAGAGAGACTTGGAGAGTTGTAGAAAGCGATGGATATGTGTAGCCAGTCATGGAGAGTTGTAGAGAGCCGTGGGTAGGACTAGATAGCCGTGGAGAATTGTACAGAGCTATGGATAGGTGTAGACAGCCATGGAGAGTTGTAGAGAGACATGAAGAGTTGTAGAGAGACATGGACAGTTGTAGAGACATGGAGAGTTGTGGAGAGACATGGACAGTTGTAGAGAGACATGAGAGTTGTAGAGAGACATGGAGAGTTTAGAGAGCCATGGGGAGTTGTAGAGATCCATGGAGAGTTGTAGAGAGACATGGAGAGTTGTAGAGACCTGTAGAGTTGTAGAGAGACATGGGGAGTTGTAGAGACATAGGGAGTTGTAGAGAGACATGGAGAGTTTAGACAGTGATGGAAAGTTGTAGAGAGACATGGAGAGTTGTAGAGATCCATGGAGAGTTGTAGAGACATGGAGAGTTGTAGAGAGACATGGGGAGTTGTACAGCGATATGGATTGGTGTAGAGATTGATTGATTGATTGATTGATTGGTGGTTGCTTTACGCCATGTCCACAGCATAGGCCATATTCACAGCGAGAAATGTTAGTTTTTTGTTCAAACCATCGCTTTTACATGTAAAAGCAGACAATCAATTATGTGCCAATAGACACTCATTAAATTAGAAAGCTCACAATCATATATTTGTGGTCAAGGGAAACAAATTCCCATAGAAAAAGAAAAGTTTTATTAATAATTGATAGAATCTATTTAGTAAACTATATGAGGTGGTACAGTCCAGCTTCCCTCAAAAAGGCTAAAATGTTTTCCTGTTTTACCTTAGTAAAAAGGTCATGCATACTGTCTGCAGTGTAGAACTGTTGGCACAGGCCCTAAAAAAATCAACGCAACTTAGTCAAATGTGTTTGAATGTCAGCGGGGACTGACACCCAATACATTCAGGGGGAGGTTCTCCCTTGAGCAGAAAAGCATGTGTAAGCCACGAGTGGCCAATACGGCAGCGGCTAAGGACCACTTGGTCCCGCAGACCTCCCGCATGAGTCTGTGGTGGCTTTGGTGTAGAGAGACATGAAGAGTTGTAAACAGCAATCGATAGGTGAAGACAGCCATGGACAGTTGTAAAGATCCATGGAGAGTTGTAGAGATGTGGAGAGTTGTAGAGAGCCATGGAGAGGTGAAGAGACATGGAGAGTTGTAGAAAGTTATATATAGGTGGAGAGAGCTATGGATAGGTGAAGAGAGCCATGGAGAGTTGTAAGCAGCCATGGATAGGTGAAGAGAGCCATGGACAGTTGTAGAGAGACATGGATAGGTGAAGAGAGCCATGGACAGTTGCAAAGATCCATGGATAGGTGAAGAGAGCCATGAACAGCTGTAAACAGCCATGAATAGGTGAAGAGAGCCATGGACAGTTGTAAACAGCCATGGATAGGTGAAGAGAGCCATGGACAAATGTAAACATCCATGGATAGGTTAAGAGTGTCATGGACAGTTGTAAACAGCCATGGATAGGTGAAGAAAGCCATGGACAGTTGTAATGATCCATGGATAGGTGAAGAGATCCATGGTCAGTTGAAAACAGCCCTGGATAGGTGAAGAGAGCTATGGACAGTTGCAAACAGCCATGGATAGGTGAAGAGAGCCATGGACACATATAGGCAGCCATGGATAGGTGAAGAGAGTCATGGATAGTTGTAAACAGCCATGGATAGGTGAAGAGAGCCATGGACAGTTGTAAAGATCCATGGATAGGTGAAGAGATCCGTGGTCAGTTGTAAACATCCATGGATAGGTGACGAGAGCCATGGACAGTTGTAGACATCCATGGATAGGTGAAGAAAGCCATGGACAGTTGTAAACAGCCATTGAGAATTGTAGAGAGTCATGGGATGAGGCAGAGAGTAATGGAATGTTGCAGAGAGCCATGGAATGTTGCAGAGAGCTCAGAGGATTTATTTTTCTTTAATAATTAAAGTTTTTGCTAGCGCAAGGCATTATTAATTAAATAAGTAAGACTTGTTGGCTCAGCGTCAGGATAGGGCGACTACTCTTTATAATCTATATAAACGATCTTGAAAAATGGTTGCAAACTGAATGCCTCCAACTATAGGCAGATGACACAGTCATATATGCAAATGGCACCACAGAAGAGGAGGTAATAACTAAACTAAATCAACTCCTACTAAAACTAGACAAGTGGTGTGAGTCCAACAAAATAACCATCAACACAAGCAAATCAAAAACAGTACTCTTCTCGCATAAACAAATGCCAGAAAGAAAACTACACTGTAAGTTAGGGAGACCAAACACTAGAAAATGTAGACCATTACAAATACCTAGGCCATGAGTTGGACAGTCAACTAAACTACAACCTATGTATAAATAAAATTATACAAAAAGTAAACCACAAACTGTGGCTATTTGCAAAGCTAAGAGACTACAAGACACAAAAAATGTCAATAAAAATCTTCAAGGGCATGGTGCTCCCCTATTTTGACTATGGAGATGTAAACTACATGGGTGCGAGAAAAGAACTACTAAAAAATTGCACACACTGCAGAACAGAGCCCTAAAAATCTGTCTAAGAGTAGACAAGCTGCACCCCACCTATGACATACACAAAAGAACCAAAGTGAAATTACTAGAAAATAGGAGAATAATTCATTTGAAAACATTAGCATATAGCTATAGTCAAAACAATAAACTCCTAACAAAACCACAAAGGACTACTAGAGCAAATAATGCGCCACTACTAAAGCAGACCAGAAGCCAAATGAAAGCTCATGAGAGAAGCACACTGGAAATGGCTGCCAAGGTATGGAATGCCCAAATGGTATAGGAATGACAAATTCCTGACCTAAAAACTTACAAAAAATATCTGTGCAAAATAAGGCTAGGAAAAGCCCACTAAGCTGCACTGCAAAGAGGCATGTGATATGTCACGGCCCACCAGCAGGACACCCAATGGAAGGTAACCATGCCAAACGTAGCCAGATAACACACCACACAGCTAGGTACAAGCCTATGATATGTAAATAGGAGTAGGCTAGTCTAGTAATAAGAGTAGAAAAATAAATACATATATGCCATGAAAATATAAAAAAACTAACATAGGCTACGAACCATACCAACCAATTATCTATCTGCTACTGAAATGCAGGCAATCAAATACCTTATCAGCAGCTACTGTGTGGTAAGATAACACCAACACTACAACTGGCCAGCATTGAAAACAAGCCTGGGTAGCCGGGCTTATATGCTATGGACAGTATAAATACAGCCTCAATAAAAAACTAAAACAAACAAAAACATGACTTAGTTGCGTATTATCTCATCATGCTGCCAACTGCATAGTATCTCAGTGGAACAACACTGTAAAGCTAACAGAAGCAATTCAGTATTCTCCTTTTTCTAAGTACGAGTAAAAATTCTATTCGTAATTTCGAATTTCTTGGCTGTGCTGCCCAGACAGGTCCCCTGGGCTTCTTAATAGAGCGATTCAAGTTGCATAGTATGATGGTTTTGAGTTTCTGTCATTTTCTGAGATAAATGTATGAGATTGATCGTAATAATCTATCTTACTTTTTAGCTTGAAGTAACTTTTATTTTAAATGGCTAACTTTTGAGATATTTGAAGTGTAACCATGCCAAATTAATTTTGCCGAGCACACCAACACTCTTGACACCATGAGCAAAGATCTAAGATCATATCAGGACGGGTACCGACTTGTGACAACACGCACTCAAGGCGACTTTAAAGTGCTGCCCTACTGGGAGACCAGACACCATGACCTAATATCCCACTCAGTCACATTATCCTGACACTGAGCTAACCAGTCCTGGCCCTATCCTAATAATGCCGAGCGCAAGGACGGGCACCGACTTGCGGCAGTGCGCACTCATGGTGACTTTATAGCGCTGCCCCACTGGGAGATGCTGGGATTTGAACTCCCGACCTTCCACAGTGGAAGCCTGCGCTATACCGATTCGACCTCCGCGTGCGGTGAATTTGAGCTTGTTCTATGTAAATGTAAAAGGTTGATCATTATCATCTACTTTACTTTAGGTTGGAGTATTCCGTTTAGTATTTAGGCCAAATCAAAAAAAAGTTGGTGACACTGATAGTCCATTTGATCACACAAATCCGGGTCGGGCGGGCAGGTTTTTTTTTGTGTTGTTTTTTTCAGTATATCATACAGTTCTAGAAGTTTCAATTTTGGAATTCAAATATTTTAATTAACAGTAGCAACCCTGTTTTTTCACAATGTTTTTCTTTACCCCACAGAAAATATAGACTGATTCATATCTCGCTGAGTAATATGTAAATTCTATGTTAGCCCAACACATTTTTAGCAGCTTAAAAAATCAGGGGCGGGCGATTTTTCAGGCATGGGTGGGGGTGATCACCAATTTTTTATTTGGGGGCGGCGGGGGGCGTATGGCTGTGATTATGTGGATGCTGATAGTATTTGGTGATTTGGTGTATGAAGTAGGGAAACATGGCAATTGAATTAATTAACTCACGCGGTAATATCAGGAAAAGAGTATTATCGAAATGACTCATTTGTCTCCTGCCTCTATATTAAGGTTAAAATCTCATTGACTCACATTGAAGCACCGGGTCTGGCGTAACACGCGGGTGTGGAGACATCAGGTTGAATGGATCCATGTGACCTTCGAACATCTCGATTACCATCGGCATGCGCTGCTGGTACTTCTTGTCCTCCTAGGAGCCAGAGCAGATTAGGAGAAGATTAAAGAAGACCTTAGATGCGACCATTTTATATTCTACCTTAAATCGACTGATGTTAATACAGCTAGAATTCATCCTGTCTAAATTACATTTATCTATTATCAATCCAACGAAAATATATGTTGACAACCCACAGACACAGCACAGTTTCACACAGACATGGCATGCAGATCGACATATCTATGAATATATGAATATTTTGGTAATTCAACAACAGGACAAGGAACTATAGTATGGTAATTTATTAACATAATAAATTGGCATCAATTGAGAAGGGCAGAACAGGTCAATGTGGTTTGCAATTAATGTATGAAGTAATGCATTAATAGGGGGATGTTTACACCAAGGTGAGATCATATAAGAAGAAGTAGGTCAAGATAGTAATGCTAAGGTCAAGTGCAGTGAATGCAATGGGGTGAATGTTACATCAAGGTCAAATTGGTATAATATAATAGGTCAACATGATAGAAGTGTCAATGGGAGTAAATGAGGGTGGGGAGAGTTGTCATGGGGTCACTGGTAATGAGGTCACAGTTCAAGTAATGGGGTGATGAGGTCAAGAGTTCAATTCCCATGACCCTGGCACTCAACCCTTGCGTGATGTTTTCTTAATGTAGGGATGGGTGGGCCGTCAAAATAGGCGTTGAGGTGTTGGTGGTCCGGCATTTGGTGGAGAAGTGCTGGGAGCTGGGTGAGCCTACCGGAAGTGTTATTGGGTTCACTGAGTACTCGCCAGTCGGTGGGTCGCGATGGTGGCACCGCCTAACATAGGGATAGGGAGTTGCAATATCGCCGACCGGAAGTGGTTGAAAGTGTCATAAGATCACAGCAGATGGCAGTGGTGTTGTAATTCAGTGATCGGTGGATATAGGGATCATTTCCTTGTCACGCACAAATTACCCATGTTGCCGAACAGCATGACCAATGTACATCTGGTATTATAATCGCGTGGAATCTAGAGATGGCTGAATGAGTTGATTGTCCGCCTTCCGTTTTAGTGTGTAATCGGAATTGCAGCCCCGATTTTTCACCCAGGCCGAGTCAAACCAATAACTTAAAAGAATGATACTTGCCTAGCCTGGCACTTGGTATTACTAGGATAGGGCAAGGAGCAGTGTAATAAGGAAGACCAATTTCCACGATTGAAATTTCCCCTGCTTAATCAACTAATGTACCCCCGCCCTCCAAAAAGAAAATTAAAGTCTTTTTTTTTTAAAGATTACTACCAACGGGAAGATACCCGACTCAGTCAGTGTAAAACAACGAGGTTAGCAGACTCATAAGGATTAAATGAAGAGTTCTGGTGCAAAACCCCATAAACGCCGTCCCAAAAATTCAGATAAACATTGGAATTAAACCTGCAAAAAGTTTTTTTTTTTTACATTCTTATTTTTTGGTCCATTGCGTCATAATCATTTCATCACAAGAAAAGTGGAAGTGGTGAGAATTAAAATTACCTTCAGGTAAAAATCCTTTATTTTAATAACAGTTTTGGATTGGCATTTGCAGGGTTTTTGCACCTGAACTCTTCAAATGTATTTAAGAGTCGAGAGAATGAATTGGGTGAATTGTTAGTGAAAATAGACCTTACATCCCCAAATTGAAGTCCCCCAAAGTGAGGTAATTGATGAGGCCCACGCCCCGGTGAGGTGATCTCCCATAAAAGAGTATCAGGCAACTATTATAACAATGGATCTGTTTTACACCTGCTTTATACCAGAATGGGGTTTGGGCATGAACATGTGATCCATCCAGGAAACAGGGATATATGGCTGTCGCTTCGTTAACTGGAAATAAGTGTCCCTAAAACAGTGTGCACCGATTCCTCCTTCACTGTCTGATGCACAGAACACTGCCAGGAAAATGTTAGTGGAATGATTTCATACCTAAAGGCCCTGTCAAACTACAATGTACGCCATCAGTGCATGCTCAATGTTAGAAAATTTGCCAGTACGTCGGCATTCATCAAACTTTTCAGTGGTGGGGGATAAAAATGGGCATATACACAACATACACACAATGTACATAACATATGCAGTACATATCTCTGACCTATTGCTAGCATATGAGTGCGTTCATGTGCCTCGCAAAATGTTTGCAAAATGCTCGCATACATTCACCGAACGCTGACCAATTTCACATACATTACTCCATCGCTAGAAGTATGGTGTATATGTTAAATATGCTGGAGATATGGCAGGCATAAGTTCGAAGTATGTTAGGAGTATGTAATGCATCCATTGGCAGTACGCGGACTGTACGTGGACTGTACACGGACTGCATGTTCCCACCGGCGGAACATATGGCTAACATGCAGCAATGTATACCAACGTGTCCCTAACTTACTCCCAACATACGCCGATGTATCCAAAACATACACGTAGCGTACACATGCGACACATGTTAGACATTTTGAGCACAACAATTTTTCGGAGCCTCGACGCATGGTGACGTAAGACAACGTATAATGACATACCCGGAATGTACCCAATGTACGCCCAACGTATACGTAATGTATTATGACGTACGCCAACGTGTTGGTCGAAAATCATATATGTCAGCATACGCTAAGGCTATACGTCGTAATGTGACAGGCCCTTAAGCTAAACAAAAAGTCACTCAGTGAATTAACGCGCGAAGTTAATTTTAACTAAAATTATGTTATCAAGTCAACTCATACGTCATTTCGATGTCAACAACACATATTCATTCAATTTTGACATAAATGTAGCTTATAGTTGTTGCTGGGTTTCATAATTTTTAATTAAAAAAAATTAGCATGAGCTAAGTTAACTTTAACTAAAGTTATATCATCAAATCAATTCATACGTTATTGCAATTTCAACAACACTTATCCATTCAATCCTGTCATAAATATACCTTATGGTTGCTAATGGTTTTCTAAAATAATGTTAATTAAAAGAATACCTTGGTGTGCGTAAAATTGCATATCCACATAGGCCATGCTTGATTTTTGTTGTGGTTTTACATCCTGGCAACATCTAAGGTCATATCAGGATGGGTATCGACTTGTGACAGTGTGCACTCATGGCGAATTTATAGTTCTGCCCCACTGGAAGACGAGGCCACAAGAACCATGACCTGATATCTCACTCAGTCACATTATCCTCACACCAAACTAACCAGTCCTTGCCCTATGTTAATAATCCCGAGCGCCAGGCTAGGAAGCGACAAGTATAAATTTTTAAGTCATTGGTTTGACTCGCCCGGGAACCAAACTCCCGATAATATCGCACGCGAGGCCCGCGCGCGACCAATTCGGCCACCGCGTGTGACCACACTCACGTTGATTGTAGCCATGTAGCCTTGTAGCTCTGTAGCCATGTAGCCCTGTAGCTCTGTAGCTCTGTAGCCATGTAGCCATGTAGCCATGTAGCCATGTAGCCATGTAGCCATGTAGCCATGTAGCCATGTAGCCATGTAGCCATGTAGCCATGTAGCCATGTAGCCATGTAGCCATGTAGCCATGTAGCCATGTAGCCATGTAGAAATGTAGTCATGTAGCCATGTAGCCATGTAGCCATGCAGACCAAGCAATGCGCTGGTACCGGCTGCAATATATCGCATACAGTTTAAACACATGCATTGCTTAAAGCATGCAGTAACCTCCAATGACTGTAGTGCACAGGATCCAACGATCAGAGTTGAGGTGTTTTTTTGTGTTGTTGGTTGTTTTTTTGCACGCACTACAGTATAATCATACGATCCTCAAACTAATTCGACGAGCGCCGTGAACGGTGGGAAATGCTGCCTCTCAGTCGAAACTTGAATCAGCCCGGTCTTGGGGCCTGTGGATGCATGCTGCTGGTCTTTAATGTCCATAAATACCTCAATGGACTTGGCTTCCTACCTATCTGACAATTTATTGAAACGCGCATTTAGCCTGATGCGAATTGAACACGCATTTTTTCTGTCCACTCAAAATGAGCAGTTGAAACGCCGTGTTCAACGTGTCACCCTCATGGAGCAGTGTCTGGTGCATGCCTCACAAACACACGCAGACACACATAGACACACACAGACGCACACGTGTATACACACATACAGACACAGACACACAGAAACACACCCAAACACACGCAGCCACACACAGGCACACGCAGACACACACAGATAGATACACACAAACAAAATGAGCAGTTGAAGTGTTGGTTTCAACAAATCACTGCCATGAAGCAGCGTCTGATGCAGGCCTCACAAACACATGCAGACACACACTGACACAAATATGCTGACACACACAGGCACACGCAGACATACACAGATACACAGAAATACACCCAAGGACACACATACACACACAGCTATGCACAGACACACACAGATACACACAGGCACACATACACAGACACACACAGACACACATAAACAAACACAGATATGCGCAGATACACATAGACACACACACCGATACACACATACATATACAGACACACACAGGCACACGCAGACACACACAGACACACACATATAGATACACACTAACAAAATGAGCAGTTGAAGTGGCGTGTTCAACGAATCACTGCCCTGAAGCAGCATCTGCTGCAGGCCTCACAAACACATGCAGACACACATAGACACACCCAGACAGTCAAAGACACACAAAGCCACACATAAACCCAGATACGCATAAACGCACATACACAAATAGACACACAGAGACATGCACAGACACACAGACACAGACAGATATGCGCAGATACACATAGACACACACACCAATACACACAGACACACGCAGACACACACATAGATACACACAAACAAAATGAGCAGTTGAAGTGCAGTGTTCAATGAATCATTGCCATGAAGCAGCGACTGCTGCAGGCCTCACACACACATGCAGACACACACAGACACACCCAGACATTCAAAGACACACAAACACACACACAAACACAGATACGCATAAACACACAGACACACACAGACATGCACGGACATGCACAGACACACAGACACACAGATGCACACAAAAGCACATGAACATAAACAATCAAAAACAAACGTCCAATCAGAACAAATAAACACACACAAACACACAATACATACAAGTAGGGAGTTCAGCTTACTCACTTGTGCTTATGTGACAAACATGAATGTTTACAATGCAGTCACCAGCCATATTCAAATGAAATGTTCTGTCCCACAACAGATTTCCCACATGTCAGTGGATGAATAGCTTAGTCATTTTAATTCAATAAATTCATCAAATAATAGAACTCCTATTGGTTATTACCATCATTTAATTCATTTTAATAGAGTGTCTTTATGCAAACACATTTATAAACTTGGTGACCTAGCCTCAAATTGGACTGCATGTCATCCCAAAATTGCTAAATTGCAAGCTGAGCCAAGTAGATTTCAGCTTACAAATGAATATGCCTAGACAAAGAATATCCTACAGATTAACATGATATGCATTGCCGAAAAATTGAATGAGGTCACCGTGTAACCATGGCAAACGGAACATTCCAAACATTCGTTATTTTTAAAGTATAATATATATCAAATTGGTCCAGGGTGGTTATTTCAGGGGAAATATCCTGGCTCATGTCGTAAAATGAACATTTTGATAATGGCGAGAATGTTAAATTTGAAGAAAATGAGCAAATAAGTGGCATGTGAGAAAGTATCAATGCAACAGAAATGACCAGCTAAAAGCACAGATTGACTATTCACTATGAGTATTGTAAAGTCGACGGCTGGCAGTTTGAGTGGTGTAGAAAGGCTAATAAGAAATCACTACAGGCAAGGAAGGAAAGTAGATATAGAGTGAAAGGTAGGAGAGTGAGACTCCCTCATTTATTGTATATATAGTTTCAAGAAACAAGATGGTGGTGATCACATGATCCAGTCTTCCAATCACTAACAGGCATTCCTCTATCCACCAATGAGGGCTCAATATCCTTGTATGGTTAGATCTGGCTACAGTGCCCTGTTGTGTCTGGTGTGCAGTGATCCATAAATAACACTTGGAGGGGAGGGGGTATGTGAGACGACTTCCCAAAGACTGTCCCACATGTCAAGAAGTGACCCTCTCTCTCCATCTATATTGATATACAATTTCTATCTTTAATCAGTAATGGATCACCAACACCACATATACCTAATATGCCTTTGGTTTTACATACCATTTACCATCTTATAGACAAGTTGCAATTTATTATAGTATAGTTCTCCATAGCCATATCTCATATATCGGAAAATTGTACAAGCAAGTGAACATTATATCAGACAGACAAAATGTATTGTCAACTATAAACTTACCTTGTTTTATAAGAGAAACATGTAACCCACAACGATTGTTTGAGTTGCCCCGAGTATACACTTTCTACTTGATGCTGCTCCCCATTTCTGCATGAACTACAGTGACTGGTGCTGTACATTTACAGCAGGAGCCACTCCTTTAATTCTACAGGATCGGTGCTGTAACTACTACAGCACTGATCACACTTAGATTATTTAGACTATTAATTACAATGGCAAGATGGCCAGAAGACCAGTGCTCTGGCGCTGACAAATGTCATATTCAGATGAATAAGCACTTTACCAAAAAAGGTGAGTGACATTCATTCAGCTTGGGGATACTGTTATCCTCTAGCTAAATACCTTGTTTTCTCTGGATTAACCTCACCCAAGGTACTTTGCAAACCAGGATAAATGAAGTAAAATAATGCACTGATTACCTATAAATAGACTATATTTTTAATTAATTCTATGGTTATCTACAGAAAAATTCCTTCAAATTTTATATGTTAGACATCATATTTGTAAGAGTCTGGAGCATTGTTGCCCATGGGCAGTTAAAATTTAAAATGCCTGACGAAATCCAAAATGGCCAACATACCTCACTGTTAAATGAAATATTATTAACAGCTAAGCCTGATGAGAAAATGGTTTAATTTGATATGCTAAGTGCCATATTTATAACAAATAAGTATCACACCAGATCCAATATGTTGAAATTCAAAATGGCTGACAAATCCAAGATTGCCGACCAGTTACAAGGTTTTGTTAGCATTTATTTCCTAAAAATGCACTCTTTTTCTCATAAATCTGGTGCAATTGAATTTTATGCAAATTAGATATATAAATTCATGCAAATTAGGCAGATGTGTGATGATTTGTAATCCTCGGAATTATCCTAATTGCATCCACCAGAAAAAAATGTCTGGGATCTGAAATTGTCGTTCAGATTACTCTTCTAGAAGCTCAGAAATGAGTGAATAAGTACAGATTTTGTCTTCAGTTTTTGGTGCCTTGACCATCATTCAAATCTTTTGTATTTTCATTTGCTGAAACAATGGAAATGTCCACAAAGAAGCCCAATATTGGGGTATTAGAGCAACCATAGTTTGGGTTCTACTGGAGCGATTGGTATTCTGTAAAAGGTTATGTAATCCCAAAAGGGAGCTGTTTCAAATAGGCGGTAGGATGTGAAGTTTTAGTTTAAACCTAATTTTAGCTGAACTCCCTAATACAGTCAACCACAAACAGACACAAACGTACACATATATGTTATATGGGTGACCATTCGCAGCTCGCATGACCATGGCCCGAGAAAGAACTAAACCCTGATATCTACATATAACAAGTATATTATTGCGTTGTCTGGAGACAAAGATCTGATGGCTGTGGTGTACTTATTTATATTCCTATAATGGATTACAGAACACATATGTATATATATAAACTTTGCCCATTTAGGACAAGCTCTAGACTATATACACGTGACGCGGTGGCCAATTCCGTAGAGTGCATGCTGCCCGTTCAGAAGGTCAGGAGTTTGATTACCAGTCGAGTCAAATCAATGAGTTACAGAATTGACACCTGTTGCTACTTAGCCTGACTCTCGGCATTACTAAGATATAGCAATTATTGGTTAGCTCAGTATCAGGATAATGTGATTGAGTGCGGAAATTGGGTCATGGTGCCGGGAACCTGGTCTCCCAGTGGGGCAGCACTATAAAGTCGGTACCCATCCTGATATAACCTTAGATGTTGCCAGGTCGTAAAAGCCAGACAAACAAACAAAAAACAAACCAACCAATAATCAATCATAGGTTATCTGGATATGAATGTCTACGTACACCAAGGTAGTGTAATGGTCTGCACTGACCTCTCAGGCAAGTAACCACATAGACAGGTAGGCTTGGGTAGTGTGGTGATATCAGGGAGCCTAGGTGGTGTAATGGTGAGTACACTGGCCTGGAATGCAAAGAGATGTGGGTTCGAGTCCTGCTCTAGGCGCAATATTTCCCATTTCATCACCCCCACGACACTGGTTGCCGTGACCATGATCCTATATATGCTACGCGCTATATGGTTGTTGAACCTACCCTTTGTATGTATGTGTTAGTGCATTGCCTGTATGGATGTAATTGTAAGCATTATAAGACTTACAATTCCAGGGGGACGAGTGTAGTCGTCTGCACTGACCTCTCAGGCAAGTAACCACATAGACAGGTAGGCGTGGGTAGTGTGGTGATATCAGGGAGCCTAGGTGTTGTAATGGTTAGCACACTGTCCCGGAATGCAAAGAGATGTGGGTTCGAGACCCGCTCTAGGTGCAATATTTCCCATTTTCATCACCCCCATGACAGTATTGTTTACCACTAATTAATTGATATTAAAACTCAAACAAACAAACATAATATACATGCTGACACCCGGCCGCGGGCCATGCACCCCACACACCACTACATCTGGCATTAGCGACGGTTCAAGCCATGCCGGAATAGGCGGTAATATGCACGGACCCACCTTCCATGACCCTTTTAAACTCTTAAGCACATTAGAAACTTGAATCCCCTCATGAAAGGTGAAACTTGCGTCTGCATGCCATGCTGTTGCCGTGGTTCGCCTCCCCCCCTCCCCCCCCCCCCAAGGGCCCTCCTAAGTGTATTGTTTTAAAGCGGTTGGTTCAGGTGGGGATGGTATGCGTTCAACGTCCCCCCATCCCCCCTGCCTCTACCATCCACACACACCCACCCACTTCTACCCACATCCCTATCCACCCCCAGAGGAGGTAGGTATAGCAACGCACCCTCCATCGACAACGGAACTCCTAAAGTAAAGCTTATTATATTTAATGACGCCTCTAGAGCACATTGATGTTCATACCATTAGCTATTGGACGTCAAACATTTGGTCATTCTCACATATTTCTTTGGAGGAAACCTGCTGCCGCTACATAGGCTACTCTTTCCGATAAGCAGCAAGGGGTGTTTTAATTTGTTTATGCACTTTCCCCCATACCTGACAGTACATACCACAGCCTTTGATGAACCAGTTGTGGGCCACTGGTTGGAACGGAAAATAGCCCAAACTGCAAATGGGTCCACTGAGCTGGAGCGATATGATGACCGACACTTTCACAGGTGGACACTCTATCGCCTGACCTACGTCCCACTCCCCCACTATGGAACTCCTGCGCCTGGTGAAAATGCATTGTATATACATGTATATAATATACTTTTTATGGTCATATCAGGACACCAGGCCACCTGGACCATGACCCGATATCCCACTCAATCACACTATCCTGGTATTGAGCTAACCAGTCCTTGTCCTACCCTAGTAATGTCTAGTGCTATGCTATGTAGCGAAAAGTGTCCACTTTGTAAGTCCCTGTTTGACTCGACTGGGAATCGACCTTCCCACTTTCCACACTGGAAGCCTGAGCTCTACCAATTCGGCCACATGTCAAATAGAATGGAAAGATCTGTGATTTATATACACCTTTCCATGCTAAAAATGCATTAAATTGTATCTGGGTTCTACCTAGTGCATAAAGACCCTTTTTTAAACTTGATGTTAAACTTGTTGTGCCAACCATTACACCACCTAGGCTCCCTGATATCACCATACTACCCATGCCTACCTGTCTATGTGGTTACTGAGAGGTCAGTGCAGCCTACTACACTCATCCCCCTGGAATTGTAAGTCTTTTAATGCTTACAATTACATCCATACAGGCAATGCACTAACACATACATACACGGGGTAGGTTCAACAACCATATAGCGCATAGCATATATAGGATCATGGTCACGGCCACCAGTGTTGTGGGGGTGATGAAAATGGGAAATATTGCGCCTAGAGCGGGACTCGAACCCACATCTCTTTGCATTCCGGGCCAGTGTGCTAACCATTACACCACCTAGGCTCCCTGATATCACCACACTACCCATGCCTACCTGTCTATGTGGCTCCTTGCCTGAGAGGTCAGTGCAGACTACTACAGTAGTATAAGGCAATATGTACAGATTGCATTAGTGTGTGGTCTGGGTGTCAGAAAAATTGTACTCAGCGTGACATGAGAGTTTGGGAGTTGGGGAGGGGAGTAACCACAAGAAAACGAAGTTTTCTTCTTATTTGTTAAAATCATGTATTTTTTAAAAAGAAATCGGGGATCATCTTTTTTCTTCCCATTATTCTGAGGTACAAACATACTGATAATTGATATTACACATCGAATCGATAATATAGTTTAATGAGACAGTGTCTTCAAAGAAACACGGTTCTTCAAAGAAACACGGTTCTAGATTAAGGCATACTAAGTTAGTATTAATTAACAGAAATTATCATACTAATTATTTTAGTAAAGTCCGTCCATTTATCCCCAAGAACGTCAACTGCTCTTCTGTATTAATAAGAGTTATTCAATATTAAGCCAATACCAAATGTTCTAATTGCAGTTTATTTGAATATGGTCGACCAATTCATACCACAATGGTGACAAAGATTTGGAATCTGGAGATAGACAAGTGAATGTAATAGCCCTGTCACATTATGATGCATGGCGCAAATGTAGGTGATTTTGCATCAATACGTCGGTGTATGTCGATATGCGTTAGTCAAACATTATGCATTCGTTATGCATATGTCGATGCACATTGATGTACATCGATGTACGTCGATATACGGCATCGCTCATTAAGGGGTCTCAAAAGTTTTGGGCCTGCACAAAACTTTCGACGTTCGACAACGTGTGGATTTTATGTTGGCTGTATGTTATGTATACGTTAGGCATACATTGATGTATGCTAGACGTACATTAGACAAACATTGTTCACTATGTTGCACTAAATTGGCCTGCATCAGTCGGATGGAGAGCGAGTGGAAATGTACAGTCCGCATATTGACAATGTATTGACAATGTATGGATAACGTATTTCTAACATACATTTTGTGTTTCTCCACCGTGTCTTGACGTATGTAATGTATGAGGCAAAGTTCTGGCAATCGAATTACGTATATAATGTTCGCCGGCGTTTTGCAAACGTACCATGAGCGTAATTTAAGCATTTTTGGCTGGGAGGCACGTTAGCCATACTTTGACAATACACTATGTATACGGTATGTATATGTCCAACTTTGCCCCACGCCGAAAATATTTACGCATCTCAACGTTTGAAAGTGATTTTAGGCGTTGGCAATGCGCTTGCATGGTGCGTCGTAATGTGATAGGGCTATAAGCGAAAGGTTATTTCTAAAAGAATTTAATGTAGTTTTAAAGGGCCAGTAACATGACCAACATCACCGACACCACCAACACAAGCATCAACACAACCACCACGTCCAGTGTCTGCATCACTTCTGCCACAACCACTAGCACCACTAGGACCACTGACACCACCAGGACCACCAGGACCACCAGGACCACCAGGACCACCAGGACCACCGGCACCACAATCACCAACACCACCACAACCACCACTACCACCACTACCACCACTACCACCACTACCACCACTACCACCACTACCACCACTACCACCACTACCACCACTACCACCACCAGCACCACAACAACCTCTACCACAACGAGCCCCACTGGCACCACAACGACCACTACCACCACCACCAGCACCACCACCACCATTACCACCAAAACCACCACTCCCACCACTACCACCACCATCACTCTGCTGTGAAAGTGATGTCCATGAGTCAGTCTTAATGTCTCTCAGCTTCAGGTTTCTCTTGATGGTATCCTTGAGCCAGAGATGAGGGCGCCCTCTCTTTCTGTAACTAGAAGATAGTTGAGAGTAGAGGATCTGCTTTGTTAGCCTGTCTGATGACATCCTCATGAGGTGTTCAGTCCACCGGAGATTCTTTTTGATCAGAAGATCTTCCATAGAGGGCAGCCCTGTCCGTTCGAGTATTTCCTTATTTGTCACTTTGTTCTTCCAGGTTAGCCTCATGTTCGAACGCAGATGTCGCATAATGAAGACATGCAGCTTTTTCACCTGTCATCTGTACACTGTCCAGGCCTCGGCACTGTATAGTAGGGTGGATAGCACGATTGCACGGTAGGTCTTGCCTTTGACCCGTATGGACACATGGTGGTTGTTCCAGAGTATATGGCGTAGTCGGCCGAAAGATGCGCTAGCCTTGGCCATCCTCCTCTGTATTTCAGCATCAATGCATCCATCAGTTGATATAGTGCTTCCAAGGTAGGTGAATTCCGGAACAGAGTTCAGCTTGTTTCTGTCAACCATGATATCCTCCTCTCGAGTTCTGGTAGAGTTGGGTTGGTACAGCACCTCCGTCTTCTTGATGTTAATATTCAGACCGAACTTCTTTGATGCATCGAGAAAGCATCCACTATTTTCTGGATCTCTTCAGCAGAGTGGGCAACCAGTGTACTGTCATCTGCGAATAGCAGCTCTCTCACCAGTATCCAAGTAGTCTTGGTCTTCGCTCTGAAGTGTGCAATGTTGAATAGGTCAGCGCTCTGTCTGGCCTGTATATAGACGCCATCCCCCAGGCTTCGGAAAGCCTCATCGAGCATTGCTGATAGGAAGATGGAGAAGAGTGTGGGGGCCAGTACACAACCTTGCTTGACCCCATTGGTAACCCCAAACGATTCCGAGATTTCCCCTCCAACACTAACAAAATAGCGAAATAGCGAATGGTAGACAGGAAGTGTGAACACTTATTCACCATCATTCCTGTATGTAGAGCCCGGATCATAGTTGTGAACTTCTCTGGGCATCCATACTTCCTCAGTAGCTGCCATAGCCCGGTCCTCCTGACTGTATCAAATGCCTCAGTGAAATCGACAAATACGATGTAGAGTGGTCGGTCCTGCTCAATGCTTTACTGTGTATATATAATATATATATATATGTATTATATATATCTATATATAACAGTCACCAGCCCATTTCCCAACAGAAACAGGTGCGGACGAGATCTGCGCATTGGCCTTGGCTTGTAATGGATTAACTGATGCAATATGCATGACCTACACCCCTTATACCTATCTACCTGTCACGTGGAGACTTTGCACTGCGGGACCAGTGTAGTGAGCGCCCCACCAATAACCAGATAACGGACGCGTCGAACCGAGGGAAGAAGTCCAGAGGTAGCATTAATTGGGTGTGTTTATGAATCCGGTGCGTGGGTGCGTGGGTGCGTGGGTGCGTGGGTGGGTGTGGGTGTGTGGGTGGGTGGGTGGGTGGGTGTGTGGGTGGGTGGGTGTGTGGGTGGGTGGGTGTGTGGTGTGTTGGGGGGTGTGGGTTGTGTGGGTGTGTGGATGGGTGTGGGTGTGGGTGTGTGGGTGTGGGTGTGTGGGGGTGTGGGTGTATGGTGTGTGTGTGTGGGTGTGTGGGTGTGTGAGTGTGTGGGTGTGTGGGTGTGTGGGTGTGTGAGTGTGGGTGTGTGGGTGTGTGGGTGTGGGTGTGTGTGTGGGGGGGGGGGGGGGTGCATGGGTGCGTGGGTGCGTGGAAGCATGAAGCGCTCATGTCTACCATCAATCACGTGGTCTGGGAAATGCAGGAATCGGGCATTAAAGTAATACCGTAGCGTAGTGTGCACGTGGGAGCCGCCGGGAACCAGCGCGGGCTATGTGCTACACACGCACGGCACAATGCAGGGGGAGGGTTCTCCACTCTGCATCCTCTAGTGTGGGGAGGTGCTACTATATATATACAGTAAAACCTCTCTAACCAACCAACTTACAGCGTCAACAAAGGCCAGTTGCTCTCATACCATCTCTATGTGGTGTGGGAGGTTAAAAATCCCTTGGATCGGTAAAAGTGTAGGCTCAGGCTTTTTATCGACAAACTGTCTAATGGTGAAAACAAGTCTATTCAGACTTATCCATGATAGGCAGTATAAATCTTCAAGAAAAAAAAAACCACCAAGTATTTCACAGAACGACCACTCCCCTATATCGATCGCTTTATTTGGATCCCAACAATACCATTGTAACTATATTCTAACTCCTTAACCTACCACCTCCCTAAATGGACCACTTAAAGTGGGTTCCAAGGTCGGTCAATTTAGAGAGGTATAGAGATTGTATAGAGAAAACCGACACTAAAACCTCTCAAAATCGACCGACTGTGGGACCGACTTTAAATGGTCCAATTATGGAGGTTCAAGGAGTTAAACTTTTTTTTTTACAATGGTATTGTATTGGTGGTCGTTTGGGACCCCAAAAAAGCGATCAATATAGGGAGTGGTCGATCTGTGGAGGTGGTCGGTTAGTTATGCAAGTATGTTCAGCCAAACGCATTGTTACTCTGTAGAATTCCTACTATTACTTAAACTTAGATTTGTGTCATTCATTGATAGATCCGCGAGTTTGAGTGGTGTGATAGTCGGGAACAAGCGGTTAAAGTTCAAACACGCCGCACGGCATTGTGACCGAGGCATAAGTGCATCAGTATCTAAAGTTGGATCTGTAGGATCAAATCTAGATAAGTGTCTTCGTTTTGAAAATGTTATGTTTTCACAGAGTCAATGCGTGCACAACATATACATATACACTCCGAGAGTGGTGGCGGAGGGAGGGAGGGATGGGAGGGAGGGGGGGGGGGGGGGAGGAGGGAGGGAGGGATGGAGAGGGGGAGGCAAGAGGGAGGAGGGAGGGAGAGGGAGAGGGGGGAGGGAGAGGGAGAGGGGGGAGGAGGGAGGAGAGGGAGGAGGGAGGGAGAGGGAGAGGGAGGAGATGGGGAGGGAGGAAGGGAAGGCGGAGGGAAGAGGGAGGCAGAAGGCAGGAAGAGGGAGGCAGGGAAGAGGGAGGGAAGGAAGAGTTAGGAAGGGAGGGAACGGGGAGGGAGGGAGGGAGGGAGGGAAGAGGGATGGAGGGAGAGGTAGGGAGGGAGAGAGGGAAGAGGTAGGAGGCAGGGAGAGGGAGGGAGGCAGGGAGAGGGAGGGAGGGAGAGAGAGGGGTGAGGGAGGAAGGGAGGGAAGAGGGAGGGAGAGAGAGGGGTGAGTTATCATTTTGTCTTTTTGAATGAATGCAACTAGCCGGCTTCCCAGCCTGTGTTTCCGCCGTGTCTTTCTGTTGGGGTTTTAGGTCCTAACAACATCTAAGGTGATATCCGGACGGTTACCAACTTGTTACAATGTGCACTTATGGCGACTTTATAGTACTGCCCAACTGCGAGACTAGACTGCCGGCACCATGATCTGATATCCCACACAGTCACATTATCCTGATACCGAGCTAACCATCCCTTGTCCTATCCTATTAATGTCGAGCGCCAGGCTAGGTAGTGACAAGTATCAATTTTATAAGTCATATGCTTGACTCGCCCGGGATTCCAACCACCGACATTCCGTATGGGAAGCCAGCGCTTTACCCAATCCAGCCACCACTTCCTGTACTGAACAGAGGGAGTCTTTACGAGCATGCCTTGCTAATCATTTATAGCCGCTCAGATTCATAGAGTGATTGCTTTGTCCTGACATTCGCATGTGCTGATCATCTTAAACAGTTAAACCGGTTGTGAGAGTCCATCATGGCCACTGCTCCTACAAGGTCACGTGTTCTCTAATTTACTCTTTTTTTTTTTAAATGTGTCGAAATAAAAATGAAATGAGCTGATTTAAATAACTAGCGCGTACTTCCGATCCTCACACAGAGGAGAGTTTAATAAATCTCCGCCAGAGGTCAATTAATTTAAATTGCTTTTGAACACAACGCACATTTCCGTGTTCAAGTCAAAATAACTAAGTCATTAATTCATCCCCGACGGGTTGGCTGCAATTAAATTATACCGGATAGCATACCACCACAGCAAACGGCTATTCTGTGGCTTTGTGCTGATGGAGAGATAATTAAAGTAATACATAATCTACACACAAGAACGTAGATCCACATCCATCTACATATATATATATATATATAATATACACACACAGTAAACACTATCTACATCGACCGACCTTGGGACCGACTTTAAGTGGTCCATTTAGGGAGGTGTTGTTGGGACTCAAACAAAGCGCTCCATATAAGGGAATGGTCGATCTCTGGAGGTGGTCGGTTAGAGAGGTTTGACTGTGTGTGTATATATATAGTATAGTT
>CM059188.1:43600103-43667506 GCA_030323885.1 Branchipolynoe longqiensis
AAATCGACCGACCATGTGTCTGACTTTAAGTGGTGCATTTAGGGAGGTGGTCGGTTTATAGAGTTAGAATATCATTACAATGGTATTGTTGGGACACAAATAAATCGATCGATATAGGGGAGTGGTCGATCTATGGAGGGGTCTGTATAGAGAGGTTTTACTGTATATATATTATTACTATATATATATATGGGTATGCAGCTATTGCAGGTATTGCAATACCTCAGGGAGTTTGACGCCCCTGCCCTGCAGAGTTGTAAACCACTGCCCTGTGGTACAGGTTCTTGACAGAACCGAAGGCTAAGGGAGCAAACCCTAAACAGAAAACCATGTCACTGTGGCAGCATTAAGGGTGGTTGATGTATGGAACTCCCAACATCTCCCGACCAGCCACTGCAGGGACAAATAGTTTTGCGCCTGTCCTGACATGTTCTTGCTGGTGTGAAACTGCTATTTGCTCCCCGAGAGAGTGCCGCTGGTAACTTGCAAAAGCCAGCAGCACTTCAACACTTTTGCAGGGAGCTTTCATGAAATGTAAATGGAGAGCGGCAGTCAAGTAATAAAAGCAGTCTTTGTCGCATCATGACTGACAGCATGATGATGATGAATATATATATTATATGAATTATGATGGCTGTGTTATTCATGGTGAAAAGCTATTGAGATTCCATTCTGGCAGTCTTGTCAATCACATTCACATACCTACAGTGAACTTAACACGAATTTCCTAAGTGGTCAGATCTGTGTCAAATGACGGCAAAACCCATTTCGGATGCAGTCTTGAGGCAGTTAGACTTCTGTTAACTGACAGTGAAATCCAACTCATAAAAAAATATCCAAAATTACAGGAGGCGATACAGCACACTTGCCTTTAGGAAGATTTGTTTGTGCTTTACATTGGTAAAGAGCTCTCACACACTATTTGCCTTTAACAGCATTGACTCATGACATGACATCAATACACTCAATCTGAATGTGTCTGAGTGTCAATGGGCACTGTCACCAAATGCACTCTAGCATTCGAGGGAGAACAATCCCCTGAGCGCACATAACTAATATTTATTTAAATATCTTTGTTGTTGTTGGTTACATTTCTTGATTAAAGTTGCATAGTCCGATAAAAGCATAACATTTTCCAAAGCAAAATATTGATCTAAATTTGAACCCACATATCTCACTTAGATACTGGTGCACTCGTTAAGCTTTTATTGCCCTTCTACTTCTAGAAGGATATAATTATGAAGTCAAGGTGGTAAAACCTTTTACTGCTGAAGCCAATGGGGGTTAGAGTTTTGGCAAGTAATGAAGTATGCTAACATTAATTTGGCATGTTTGCACTTAAAATTTTAGTTATTTATTTAAAAGAAAAATTACTTCAATCTAAAGTAAGGCAGATTAACCTGCTCAACCTAACGTATTTATCTTAGAAAATGGCAGAAATTCAAAACCATCGGAGTATGCAGCTTTAACTTTGTTAAGCGATGGGAATTTCAATCACAAGCAAACAGCCATCTACCCACTTGGCCGGCTTTGGGACGTAATAAAACTCTCTAAATCGACCGACAATGGGACCGATTTTAAGTTAGAATATCCTTACAATGGTATTGTTGGGACCCAAATAAAGTGATCGATATAGGGGAGTGGCCGATCTGTGGAGGGGTTGGTATAGAGAGGTTCTACTGTATATATATGTATATATATGTATGTATATATACATATGTATATAGATATATATATATATATATATAAATAAAGGAGTTTGAATACTTCGCTTCTGAGCCGATTATACATATATACATATATAAACCACTAGGCAATAAGGTTAGACAAAGCAAAGTTGGGCTGAGTTCTTTATTAGTTCTCTGGCTGGGACTAATATGCGAGTGAAGTGTGAGTGAAGTGACAGTGGTTTGAGTCATTTCCGCACCAAACATTATACAAGGCGCCCCAATCGCGTGCATATAAAGGGGTGGGTGCGCGAATCCCGAATACACGCAAATAATCGTATAACGAATATGATATCAATATTGGAATTGCTCCATTCCTTTATATTATTATAATACATTATAATACACATATATATATATATATATATATATGTGTGGTATTGTGCATATATATATATGCATAATCCTACCATAGTATGCGAACACCACCTCACGTAATATTAGTCTCTCTGATGGAACGATAAGGTGAGAACCACTCGTAGGTTCGTTCTATTGACTATCTATAAGTATCTATACATACATATACATAGGCGTACATTTGCGGAGTTGTTCTTGAAGTAGTTTCCGAGTTGTTCGCTTTTGGGTTTGTGCGTTGTTTGCGGTATCACCTGTATTACATAACTCATAATCAGCCGCTACTTCTCCCTCTACCCCCCCCCCCCCCCCACCTCCACCACCAACCCCCACCACCCATCACCCATCACCCCTCACCCCCTCACCCTGGTATAGCATACATTCGGAGGGAAGTCTCACGCGCACCTCCCACTTCGCATTGCTATTCCAGCGGCGCGTCTTATCTCGACCCATCCGCGTCTCCTCCTCCCGCTCCTTCGCCTCCTCCTCACTCACCCCCCCCCCCCCCCCCCCCCCCCCCCCCCCACACACACACACTACTCCCCTTCCCACCCTTCTCGTTCTCTCTCGCTGACCATTGTCCTAGCGGCGGCAATCCGCCTAACTACAGCGGGTCACGTGAAGCAGCGTCTCGTTCACGCGCGGGTGGTGGGGTGAGAGCGGGTGCGCCAAACGGAACGCGGCTCCAAATTGGCTTATTCGGAAACTCGTTAAAAATTTTGGGCCGCACCAAATTGGTGCAAGTATTCTGTTCACAGCGCGGGCCGCGTCATATTTTCCCAAAGAGGATTGTTGATTCGCTGGGCCGCAGCTGAGGTCTGTATCGGGGCGCGTCCCCGGGGGCCACTAGGGGGCGCCCAGCTCGCCTGTAACGATGGTTTATTCACACGGGGGCCGACAGGGGGAGCCTCCGGGCGTCCCATAATCCTGACCCCTCCGGGCCGATCTGGCTGCCCCACGTTTCTAGTCCATACACCCTCTGTCCATCTCCTGCACCTCACGCTCGCAGCCCCGCCGATCCGTGCGCATGCGCCCAGTCCACCCGCCCAACTCCCGCCCCCGCGCCCCCAATTCTCCACCCCTGCACCTCACCTCCAGGTGTCTGTCCGGCACCTCCATTTCCTCCTTCAAATCCACACGACACAATCCGCTCGTGCTCCCATCCTCTATGATCCAAACAGAACCCAAATCCAGACGCGATGAGTTGCGTGCGGGGGCTGAGGGGTGAGGGGGGGGGGGGGGAGGGGACTAGCGGGTTTAGTGTCCGCTTCCTACTACGGTTGCTTCTGCTACTTCCAGTTTTAGACACCAACACAAAGTCGATGCAAAAACTGACCTAGTTGCTCCTAAATGTGTATTTTGTGTATACAGTTCAAAAGATTGCATTGGTAAACAGCCGAATATATATATATATATACTATATATAGATACAGTAAAACCTCTCATCCTTAATCTCATCCCCAACAGCACACACCACAGACAATTGGGCCTCTTTCTCTTCCTCTCCCCCATCACCATCCCCCTCTCTTCCTCCCACCCTCCCTCTCTCTCTCGCACACACACACACACACATAGTCACACCTAAGCTCTCCACTCCACGACCGTCTACACTTCGGCCTTAAGTCCTGTTTACAGTGCGCCAATTCCTCCCCACCACACGTACCACACAACTCCCCTCCGTTTCACCCTACAGGACATCATCAAAGGCCATACCACAGACAATATCAAACCACTAACTCCACCCTCACTCCATCCTCCCCTTCCCCTTCCTCATCCCCCCCCCTTCCTCCTCGTCTTCCGTTATTCCCCTTCTCCTCCTTTCTCACACTTTCTCTCTCCTTTTCAACCCCATCTCCTCAGCTCGCACCCCTCTTGCCCCTACTCCTCTTCCCCCCTCACCATCTGTAATATATTTATCCTAAAATAACACTTAAAGACATGATCGCATAATGCAACTTCCACTCATCAGTTTGACCTGGGCGCATGAGAACCGGCGCCCAAACTCCTTCTGCAATCGCTTCAGGTGCTAACGATAAATTATCGATTATAACTGATCATATATATTTAATGCTAATTCATCAATCGGGTCCTGTGCCTCCTTGGTGCCAGGGGTCATTTCGGTGCCGCCCGCCGCCCGCCGCCCGCCGCCCGCCGCCCGCCACCCGCCGCGCACCGCTCGCCGCCCGCCGCCCGCCGCCCGCCGCCCGCCGCTCGCCGCCCCCGCCCGCCCCGCCCCGCCGCCCGGCCCGCCGCCGCCCGCCGCTCGCCGCCCCCCGCCCGCCGCCCACCGCCCGTCGCCCACCGCCCGCCGCCCACCCTACGCCGCGTGCCCCACCACGAGGGGGCGCTACCAGTGATCAGTGGTCAGTGATCTCCGGATGAAATCAGATTGGTGGGCTCACGCCACTGCCGTCACAACGCCTAGTTTAAGGTGATTGGGTCGTATATCTGCACGCCCGTGTGGATTGTCTGAAGCACACACCGCTAAGCTGCATTTCCCTCCCATGTCCACTACACCATGCCAGTGACGACACAACCGCCCCATCCCCAACATCGTCACTCCCCCACCACCGGACGCAGCTTACCAAATCGGCAGAGCGCAACGTCGGGAGTTCAATTCCCGGTCGAGTCAAAACAATGACTTATAAAATTGATACTTATCGCTACATAGACTTGTGCTCGGCATTATTAGGATAGAGCAAGGAGTGGTTGGCTCGGTGTCAGGATAATGTGACTGAGTGCGATATCAGGTGTTGGTGCTGGTGGCCTCGTCTCCCAGTGGGGCAGCACTATAAAGTCACCGCGAGTGTGCACTGTCACAAGTCGGTGCCCATCCTGCTATTACCTTAGATGCTGCGGGGGCGTAAAAACTACAACAACCAATCAATCACTCCCCCACTGCATCTCATCACCATCATCACCCATTTGCTACATAAAGCACCCATTTCTCATCAACCTAGAAGCTCAATATCACGGCCCTTATATCTGCCATGGTTTATCATTTGTACGATGAATATCTATTTATTAAAAGGACTTAACAAAATATTATTTAGGCTTCTGGTTATTATTTGCACAAACAATATCTATTCATTAAAAAGACTTATTTCAAAATTATTATTTAGAATTCTAATTTATTATATTTTAATTGATTGAGCTATGTTATCGGTTTGCTTTGCAAACAGAGGGGAACGTCACAATCTAAAGTGGGGCTCGAACTAACACTTCTGCCATTCCAGGGTAAGCACCCTAACGATTAGGCAATCTTGGCTTCCTGAAGCTATCATCCTACCAAAGCCTAGATTTGTATATATATATCATAATCATGCTGTCGGTCGCGATGTGACAAAGACTGCTGTCATTACTTGACTGCTGCTCTCCATTTGGTTCTCTGCTGTGAGAGTTGTGTCCATGAGTTGGTCTTAATGTCTCTCAGCTTCAGGTTTCTCTTGATGGTATATATATATATACAGTAAAACCCCTCTAAATCGACCGACCTTGAGACCGATTTTAAGTGGTCCATTTAGGGAGGTGGTCGTTTTACGGAGTTAGAATATGGTTACAATGGTACACATAAAGCAATCGATATAAGGGACTAGTTGATTTGTGGACGTGTGAGGTTAGGGAGGTTTTACTGTATCTACACCTACTATACAGGACTTTCTCAATAACCACACATGTTTTGTAATACGTGTGTTCCCAGTTGCTATCTGCTGGTTGCTGAGGAAGGACTGAAGCTCTAACCCGACGTGTTTACACACCCGGAAGTTGGGGTAGAGGTAGTCCCTCCCAGCTCTACCCTGTAATTTAAAGTCACTTTGAGCCCATGGTTCCTGATGACCCAACTCAATATACTTCTTGCCCTATATTTGTATTTGCACCGCGTGGCAGTGAAATTGTGTTCACAGCTATTGTACATTACATAAAATGGCACTTCCGGTGTGTATATTTCGCAGTGTTACTGCCCCTCTAACCGCCCCATCATGACATTCATTAACGAATGTGGAAAGCAATATTCCAAATGTGATATAAGAATGAAAAACAATCTATGTTCAGTCTGTATATATGGAACATTTGCCTTCAACATAAACGACATGGCTTACTATTTCTCACTATCTATGAATTAATCTGGTTGGCACATGAATCATTAATATATAATGGGATAGGTACGCGCTAGAAAGCCTTGCCGAAAATTGGTTGCCAACCCTCTGAACAGGTTCTTATTTTTCTCCTCCCTCATATTTCCTGCTGCGACAGGACGCTGTGACCGAATCAGTAGATCGTAAGCTTCCCGGTCAGAGAGTCGGGAGTTCGCATCCCAGCCAAGTCAAACCAATGACTTATAAAATCGATACTTGTCGCTGCCTAGCCTGGCGTTTGCCATTAATAGGGCCTGACCAGAACTGTTTAGCACAACATCAGGATAATGTGACTGCGCGATATCGGGTCATGGTGCCAGTGGCCCCAGTCTCCCAGTGGGGCAACATTATAAAGTCACCATGAGTGTGCACTGTCACAAGTCAGTACCCGTCCTGATATGACTTTAGGTGTTGCTAAGATGTAATACAACAAACAACTATTCCTTGCTGCCTGAGCAGCAGTACTAGGACTGTTCGGTGTGAGACTAAGGAGTGTGGGCATGATTGTGGGGTGTGTGTGTGGGGTGGGGGCGCCTACTGGTGCCGCTGGCACCTCTGGTGCCATGGTACCGCTGGTGTCAGGGGTTGATAGGTGACCATCCTGGTGCCCGCCCCTCCAGGGGTTGGCTAGGGGACCAGTGGGAGCCGCGTGAAGATGGCGCAGGTGGCAGCATGCCGGTGATGTTGGTACAAGCAATGGCTATGGACGACTATCCGCAAAAGACGCGGCAACTTTCGGATGTTGATATCAGAATTGAAGCCCTGCTGTCTATAGACTACATCACAGTTCCAGCGGCGCGGTGCATTGTGGGAAGGGTCAGAGCAAAACAACCCCCCCCCAAAAGCATATGGCACATGCTAATACACCGGGTGCAGCTATGAAATGTGCTAGTTTCAGCTCATCTTAGCTCTTGTTTGAATCATAGAATACTAACTAAAAAAATATATATAATAAATTAAGATATTAATCTTTTATCCAGCATTGCATTTACATCAATTAATCAGTACATCTTATGCCATGGGCATTTAGATTTAGAAAGATCTAGGCACTCAGACTAGTGTTAGAGCCATAGCCAGGGTACTCAATGCATTGTCAATGGCAGTGAGCAATCTCCATACAGAAAAAGTAAAATATTGATAAAACCACATCACCTCGAGACAAACCGCTTGGAACACATATAGAAAACATGTTTACCAAAAAGATTATATTACATTTATAAGGTTAGGGTTTTGGATTTCTATTAATTTTGAATAAAACTGACATTTTTCAATGCGCGTATTGGCAAACTCAATGGCCGTACGCCTTTGCTTTGCTCCCAAGGTCGTTATGCATCCTATATACATATTATCAATTATGGGAATATAAACAAGGACACTACCACTTATCAGTTCTCTTCTATATATTAGTTATTACCTACTATCCCATTACCTATTACCTGCATCCTACTGTCACAGGGCTAACTGTTTCTATGGTGGGTGTGGAAAGCAGGCAGCAGGCAGTATGTATGGGAGGATGTGTGGATGGGCGGCTAGGGAGAAGAGGAAGCAGCGGAGGCGAGTGGGTGTGCGAGGAGTGTGATTAGAGTAGAGGGGCTGCAGGTGGGGCGCCGGTTTTGTAATTATACTTCATCCGGTCAGCGGGCGTTCGGGCCCGGCGCCCGCCACAAAAGGGCGCCGACACCCGCCACCGGACCCACCCACTCACATATTCACACATATATGCATAGACTCACAGCACACCCACCCACACACTCACACACTCACACATACATGCATACATCCGTACATACACACATACACACATACACACATTCACACATACATGCATTGACTCACAGCACACCCACCCACACACTCACACACTCACACATACATGCATACATCCGTACATACACACATACACGCACATCACCCCCAACCACCCACTCACACATTCACACATACACACATACACACATTCACGCATACATGCATAGACTCACAGCACCCCCACCCACACACTCACACACTCACACACTCACACATACATGCATACATCCGTACATACACACATACACGCACATCACCCCCAACCACCCACTCACACATTCACACATACACACATACACACATTCACACATACATGCATAGACTCACAGCACACCCACCCACACACTCACACACTCACACACTCACACATACATGCATACATCCGTACATACACACATACACGCACACCACCCCCAACCACCCACTCACACATTCACACATACACACATACACACATACACACATACATGCATGTACTGCACATCCAGCCACCCACTCACATCTAAATGCATACACTCACAACACCACCGGACCCACCCACGCGCACACCTACATATACACTCACAGAACACCAACCACCCACTCACCCACTCACACATACATACATACATACATACACACATACACAGATACATACATTAATGTACTGCACATCCAACCACCCACTCACCCACTCACACATACATACACACATACATACACACATACATACATACATACATACAATACATACACACATCACATCCAACCACCCACTCACACACTCACACATACATGCATACACTCACAACACCACCGGACCTACGCACCCACGCACACACTCACACATACATGCATACACACATACACGCCCAACACCCCCAACCACCCACCCACTCATACATATATACACTCACAACACACCCTCACAACACATCCTACCACACACTCACGCACTCACAGACGTACATACACATACACACACTCATAATATGCCAATCACACACTCACACATCCACACATACATACACGCTCACTCCACACATACATACACTCACAACACACCCAGATACCCACTCACACACTGAAACATACATGCCCACTCCACGCATATATACATACACGCATGCACTCACAGTGCACTCAACCATCCACTCACGTACTCAGACATGCCTACATACATGCATACTCCACATGCATACGCACAACGCACCTAATCACCTAATCACCAACTCACATACTCACACACATACATGCACAATCCAGACACCTATACATACATAAATACACGCACAACGACCACAACAACCCACTTACGCACTCACACACTCACACACATGCACACATCCCATTGACACATACACACTCACACATACACACTCACACATACACACTCCACCCACACATACTTCCACTCCAAACACACACAACTGCACACACTCATTTACATTCACCGACACCATACATACACACTCACACACTCACACATGCACATGCCACACATACAGACATACATACACCCCCATACACACTCCACCTATACAAACATGCACTCACAACCTACCCAACCACCCACACTCACCTACACCCACGCATACATACTCACACGCACACATATATACAAGCATGCACATGTGCATACATCCCATCCCATACCACGCCCACCTATATACATACATACATACATACATACATACATACATACATGCATGCATGCATGCATGCATGCATACACACGCACTCACACACTAACATTACGCACAGAGACACTCACACCATCCCATACTCACACACGTACATACACGCACACTCAAACGCTTACACACACTACACACGCATATACTCACACCACCCCACACCCATAATCACATACACACTCACACACACTCACACATTCAAACAGACTCTCACACCCACACACCCACACGCCACACTTACCACCACCACACCACCCACACCACACTTACCACCACCACACCACCCACACCTGCACAACCAGGTTCACCCACTTAAACTCTGCATCCTGCACCCCCCACCCACCCACCACCACCCACCACCCACCCCCCACCACCCAACCTCCAGCCACCACCCACTACCCACCACCCACCACCCACCATCCTCCACCCACCACCCTCCACCCACCACCCACCACCCACCACCCACCAACCACCAATCACCAACCACCAACCACCACCCTTCAACCACCACTAACCACCCCCACCCACCACCCCCACCCTCCCACCAACACCTACCACCCACCACACTCCAACCACCACCCACTCAGTCACATCATCCCGACACTGAGCTAACCAGTCCTTGTCCCATGCTATTAATGCCGAGCACCATGCTATAGGTAGCAACAACCATCAATTTTATAAGTCATTGGTTCGATTCGAGGGGGAATCGAACTCCCGACCTTCAACACGGGAAGCCTGCGCTCTACCGAGTCGGCCACCGCGTCCGGTCAGGGCGTGGTTCAGTTGTGGAGGTGCGCACGCGCGTGCGCGCATGTGCATGCGCTGTGCGTTGCTTAGCGGGTAAGAAGCCAAGGCGAGCTACTCCTTGGGTCTGCGTGCGCATGCGCTCCTCTGAGGAAGAAAAAGAAGGTGTTGGTGGTCAGGTGATACCTGGAAGGGGAGGGAAGGGGCGGGGGAGAGGTTGAGAGGTGGGCGCCTTCGTGTGAGGCGGCATGGCGTGGGGGTGGGGTGGGGGTGGGGGTGGGGGTGGGGGTGGGGGGGGGGATGTGGGTGGTGCTCAGGTGGTATTTTGGCTGTCAGTCAGTAATTCCGACCGACTGATGGATGGCTGCAAAGTCTCGGCAGACACCGGGCCCGCGCCTGTCCCTTCCGCCAAATTAACAACGATGCGCCCTGATAAGGCGCCTGCTTGGCGTCACCTAACAAGAGATAGAGAGAGAGGTGCAATAGGGAGAGGGGCATGGTGGGGGAATGAGGGGAGGGGAGTAGGGATAGAAGGGAAGTTAAGTAGCGATAGAAGGGGAGGAAAACAGGGAGAAGGTGAGGGACAGAAGGGGTAAAACCTTGAAAGAAGGGGGCTGTAGCAGGGAGAGAAGGGACATTAAGTAGAGAGAGAAGGGGGGGGGGACTGAAACAGGGAGAGAAGGGAGGTGAAATTGGGATTGAGGGGGAGTAAAAGAGAGAGAGAAGGGGGGTTAAACATAGAGAGAATGGGGGCTAAATATGGAAAGAAGAGCAGGTAAACAGAGAGAAAGTGGAAGTAACATATGGAGAGAATGGGAGTTAAATAGGAAGAGAATGGAAGTTAAATAGGGAGAGAATGGAAGTTAAATAGGGAGAGGATGGAAGTTAAATAGGGAGAGAGTGGAAGTTAAATAGGGGGAGAATGGAAGTTAAATAGGAAGAGAATTGAAGTTAAATAGGAAGAGAGTGGAAGTTAAATAGGGGGAGAATGGATGTTAACTAGGGAGAGAATGGAAGTTAAATAGGGGGAGAATGGAAGGTAAATAGGGGGAGAATGGAAATTAAATAGGGAGAGAATGGGAGTTAAATAGGGAGAGAATGGGAGTTAAATAGGGAGAGAGTGGAAGTTGAATAGGAGGAGAATGGAAGTTAAATACGGAGAGAATGGAAGGTAAATAGGCGGAGTATGGAAGTTAAATAGGGGGAGAGTGGAAGTTAAATAGGGAGAGAATGGAAGTTAAAGAGGGAGTGAATGGAAGTTAAATAGGGAGAGAATGGAAGATAAATAGGGAGAGGATGGAAGTTAAATAGGGACAGAGTGGAAGTTAAATAGGGGGAGAATGGAAGTTAAATAGGAAGAGAATTGAAGTTAAATAGGAAGAGAGTGGAACTTAAATAGGGGGAGAATGGATGTTAACTAGGGAGAGAATGGAAGTTAAATAGGGGGAGAATGGAAGGTAAATAGGGGGAGAATGGAAATTAAATAGGGAGAGAATGGGAGTTAAATAGGGAGAGAATGGGAGTTAAATAGGGAGAGAGTGGAAGTTGAATAGGAGGAGAATGGAAGTTAAATACGGAGAGAATGGAAGGTAAATAGGCGGAGTATGGAAGTTAAATAGGGGGAGAGTGGAAGTTAAATACGGAGAGAATGGAAGTTAAATAGGGAGTGAATGGAAGTTAAATAGGGGAGAATGGAGATTACATAGGGAGAGAATGGAAGTTAAACAGGGGAGAATGGAAGTTAAACAGGGGAGAATGGAAGTTAAATGGGGAGAGAATGGGAGTTAAATAGGAAGAGAATGGAAGTTAAATAGGGAAAGAATGAAGTTAAATAGGGAGAGAATGGAAGTTAAACAAAGAGAGAAGGGGAGCTAAATATGCAGAGAAGGGCAGTTAAACGCAGAAAGAATGGAAGGTAAATAGGGAGAGAATATGAGTTAAATAGGGAGAGAATATGAGTTAAATAGGGAGAGAATAGGAGATAAATAGGGAGAGAATGGGAGTGAAATATGGAGAGAAGAGCAAGTAAACAGAGAGAAATGGAAGTTAAATAGGGAGAGAATGGGAGTTAAATAGGAAGAGAATGGAAGTTAAACAGGGAGAGAATGGAAATTAAATAGGGAGAGAGTGGAACTTAAATACGGGAGAATGGAAGTTAAATAGGGAGAGAATGGAAGTTAAATAGGTGGAGAATGGAAGTTAAATAGGGGGAGAATGGATGTTAAATAAGGGGAGAATGGAAGTCAAATAGGGGAGAATGGAAGTTAAATAGGAGGGGATTGGAAGTTAAATAGGGAGAGAATGGAAATTAAATGGGAAAGAATGGGAGTTACATAGGGAGAGAGTGGAAGTTAAATAGGGGGAGAATGGAAGTTAAATAGGGAGAGAATGGAAGTTAAATATGGGAGAATGGAAGTTAAACAAAGAAAGAAGGGGAGCTAAATATGGAGAGAAGGGCAGTTAAACACAGAAAGAATGGAAGTTAAATATGGAGAGAATATGAGTTAAATAGGGAGAGAAGAGGAGTTAAATAGGGAGAGAATATGAGTTAAACAGGGAGAGAATAGGAGTTAAATATGGAGAGAATGCAAGTTTAGTAAGGTGAGCATAAAAGTTAAATTGGGAGAATGGGGAAGTTACACAGAGAAAGAATTGAATGGAAGTTCAATAGGGAGAGAATTGGAGTTAAATAAAGACAGAATTGGAGTTAAATAGGGAGAGAAAACAAGGGAAGGGAAGTTAAACATAGAGACGTTGGGAGAGGGGAAGTTAGTCGAGAAAAGAAGGGGATTTAAGCAGGAAGAGAAAGGAAGGAAACGGAAAACGGATGGATAGAGAAAGAATAAGAGGGCCGAGCGATCTTTCCTGCATGCTCCGAGTGGAGTGAATATAATTTGTCTAAGGAATCATGAACATAAATAGTAATGCTGTTTGTTTGTTGTTGTTTTACGTCCTAGCAACATCTAAGGGTATATCAGGACGGCTACTGACTTGTGACAGTGCACACTCATGGTGACTGTTTATAGTGCTGCCCCACTAGGAGACCAGGCCACCAGTACCATGACCTGATATCCCACTCAGTCACATTATCCGGACACTGAACCAACCAGTCCTTGCCCTATCCTAATAATGCCAAGCACCTAGCTAGGAAGCGACACATATAAAACTTTAATTCATTGGTTTGACTCGACTAGGGTTCGAACCCACGAACCCATGTGTTAGGATCCCTCGATCTCCCAAAGCAGGAGACGGACGCCCAACTCATTCAGCCATCCCGTCTGGTCAAATAGTAATGCAGTTGATCTATGAACACTTGTATATTCTTGAGATAGTTTGAAGGGAATTCGCTGGAAATTGCGCCTTATTTATTCTATACATAACGAGGTTTTGGTTTGTTTGTGTTTTTGTTTTTTTGGTAGTTGCTGAAGGAGGCTACTGCTGTGGAGAGGGGGGGGGGGGCGGCGGGAGGGGGGGTTATGTTGTGTTGTATTGCGCTTCCAGGATTAAGCCTAACCCTTCGAGTTGCATTACTGTTCGTGTTATCCACTCATAATTTACCAATTTCGGAGTAGTAGATTAAAAAAAACATAACATTTGTTGTATCACTCATAAGACACATTTCTTTTGATGGCTTTCACCCGTAAAACAACACAATGGGCGTAATATTACTAAATGCGATTATTTCTCCCCAATATACTATCCCACACCGTTCCAACAGTCCCGGATGTAACGTAATTAGCCATTGTTGCTGTTAATGTTGAATATAAATAACCAGATAGAGTCCCGGATGGCTGCGTGTTTAATTTGAGGTCGATGCCCCTTCCCCCTCCCACTCCCCCTCCCCCTCCCACTCCCCCTCCCCCCCTCCCCCTCCCCTTCACCCCTCCCCCTTCCCCTCCCACTCCCATTCCCCCTCTCGCCCCTCCCCTCCCCTCCCCCCCCACTCCTTCCCCCTCTCGGCCCCCTCCCCCTCCCCTTCCCTCCCCTTCCCCCATCTCCTGCCCCATCTCCTGCCCCATCTCCTCCCCCATCTCCTCCCCCATCTCCCCCCTTCCCCTTCCCCTTGCCCTGCTCCTCCTCCACACCCCCACCTCCACACACGCAGGTCTCCCGGGTCGAGTCCCTTAGCATGTTAACTACACGTTGTAAATATATAATAGATTACCAGCAGGGAGCATCTATCACGTGCCAGGCGGGTAGATGTCGTCCGATTGCCGTGCATTCAAATCTCCTCTCATTCTCCCCCCCCCTCCTCCTCTCTCCTCCCCTCGCTCCTCTCTCCTCTCTCCTCTCTCCTCTCTCCTCTCCCCTCTCTCCTCTCTCCTCCCCCTCCCTCCTCTCTCCTCTCTCTTCCCCCTCCCTCCTCTCTCTCTCCCTCCCTCCTCTCTCCTCTACTCCCCTCCTCCTCTCTCCTCTCTTCCTCTCCCTCCCTCTTCTCCCCTCTCTCCCTTCCCCTCCTTTCCTCTCTCCCCCCTCCCTCCTCTTCCTCTCTCCTCTCTCCCCTCCCTCCCTCCTCTCTCCTCTCTTTCCTCTCCCCTCCCTCCCTCTCTCCTTCTCCTCCCCCCTCCCTCCTCTCTCCTCTCTCCTCTCTCCTCTCTCATCTCTCCTCCCGCTGCCCACCCTGCACACATACAAACACACGCACAGTCCGGGCATCAGGGCTGCGCCGCAGTCTGCGCGCTCCCTATTCCTAAATGCGCTCTGAACATTGTCGGTGTCATTGGAGAGGGTGGTTTATGTGGGCAAAGGGCGGACCCTCCTCTTGGTTAGTTGCGTCTGTTTTCACTCATACCAATGCACATACGCACACATGTATACTTACATACACGCATACATACACATATACACACATGTATACTTACATACACGCATACATACACATATGCACACATGCAGAAATACACACATACACATGCATTCATACACATAAAAGCATGCACACACATACGTACCTACATGCATACACATATATGCACAATTACACATATACACAAATATACACATACACATATACATACACATATACACATATACACATATACACATATACACATATACACATATACACATATACACATATATACATATACACATATACACATATACACATATACACATATACACATATACACATATACACATATACACATATACATATACACATATACACATATACACATATACACATATACACATATACACATATACACATATACAATACACATATACACATATACACATATACACATATACACATATACACATATACAATACACATATACACATATACACATATACACATATACACATATACACATATACACATATACAATACACATATACACATATACACATATACACATATACACATATACACATATACACATATACACATATACACATATACACATACACACATATACACATATACACATATACACATATACACATTTACACATTTACACATATATGCATATACACATATACACATCTACACATATACACATATACACATATACACATATACACATATACACATATACACATATGCACATTTACACATTTACACATATATGCATATACCCATATACACATATACACATCTACACATATACACATATACACATATACACATATACACATATACACATATACACATATACACATATACACATATACACATACACACATACACACATATACACATATACACATATACACATATACACATATACACATATACACAAATACACAAATACACACATACACACATATACATACACATATACGCATGTTCACATATACACATATACACATATACACAAATACACAGATACACATATACATACACATATACCCATATACACATATACACATATACACATACATGCATTCACACACATATTCACCTACACATATACATACATGGGTTATTCTCCAAAACTGGGCACCACATATTTGGTCTCCACGTTACGATGCTGATAATTAAGTCTTTGTTTTAGTGATAGCAAGTCAATTATTGTTGTAGCCTCTGTCTGTTAAGTATGTTAGCAGTTCTACATCTATTGAATTTATCCCACGAAAGATATCAAAATTACAATTGTATGATTTTATGCTAGAGTGAAAATATGAAAATTTACACATTGACACCAAACATGCAGCCAAACTTTTTTTCAACTTATTTTTCAACTTTTTTCTTGTAAGTCATAACCATGTCTGCTTAACATAGTTAATAAAATCTTGTTTGACTATGTTGTATATGTTAAAATGAGGTCCTGGATGTGCCTTTGATTTTCATGTTACACAAGTGATATTAATGTATTGCTCAATTTGTATAAGATCTAATTCAAAAAGTGAAACTAATTTTTTTCAACTCTGAAATATGCACAACATGCAAACCTTCATTGGACATTGGATTAGGCTATTATTTGGAAGGATTTCACTTTTGGTTTCCATGTTAAACTTTTGTGCCCAATTTTAGAGAATGACCCATATACATACACACATACACAATTATACACATACACACATACATACATGCATACACAAGTATGTGCATACACATATACACATACAAATAGAAACACGCACATATCTACCCGTCCTGATATGACCTTAGATGTTGCTAGGACGTAAAACAACAACAAACAAACAAACAAACATGCACACACATACACATCCTCACATACACACATTCATACCTACATACATAGATACACACATACCTCCCAGTCCCACCCCACTAAGACCGGCACCAAACCCCCTTAAATAGTTTCTGTCCTTTCCCCTCTTTCTCCATGCACCCTTTCCTCGTCCACCCCCCCACCCCCACCCCCACCCCACCCCACCCCCACCCCCACCCCAACCCCCAACCCCAACCCCATACCACCCCTCGTGATATGAGGGCTGCTACGTGCCCTGAATTAGCCAAGTGTATGGAAACCATGATTATTGCATAATGCCGTTACAAGGCAAGCCGGTCGCACTTGCTCATGTTGCCGGCGGATGTGGTTATGTTGTGGGCTGTGAGTGACCGTCAATTTGGCATCGCGTGTGTGCTGAGGAGGTGCAGGGGGGGGGGGGGGGGGCTGGAGGTGTGTGTGTGTGTTGCGGTACTTGGGTCGAAGGGTTTGGATAATGGATGGCGTGGCCCTGGTGCAGGTAGATGGTAATGCTTGTTTGTTGTTGTTTTACGTCCTAGCAACATCTAAGGTCATATCAGGACGGGGTGAGATGGTAATGCTGCTGGTTGTGGTTTGTTGTGGAGGAACGGTTCAATCGGACCAAGCGCAATGAGCCAATGGCATTGGAGAGACAAAGAGATTAAACAATTAAAAATTAAAATAAAAGATAAAAAGATAGGTTGAGGCAGTTTTCTTTGACGGCGTGCACGTGTTATGCGCGTGCATGTGCGCGTGCGCCTGCGCGTGTGCTAGAGTCCGCGCATGCGCGTGGGAGTATGGTGTCGGTACGTGGGTGGTGTCGGTACGTGGGTGTGGGTGTGGTGCCCCCTGCAGGCCCTCCTGGGTACCAGGCTGACCGATGGGTGGGCGGTGCGCATGCTCAACACGCAAAGTACATCTAGGGACATTTGGACGGGACTGACCGGCGCCACTGACTGCCACTGACCGCCACTGACTGCCACTGACCGCCACTGACCGCCACTGACCGCCACTGACCGTCACTGACCGCCACTGACCGCCACTGACCGTCACTGACCGTCACTGACCGCCAATAATCGCCACTGACCTCCACTGACCGTTACTCGCCGCCACTGATCACTGACAGAACCTGAGGCCACTGACTGCCACTGACAGCCACTGACGGTCACTGACCGCCACTGACAGCCACTGACGGTCACTGACCGCCACCGACCTCCACTAACCGCCACTGACCGCCACTTGCCGCCACTGACAGCACTTACAGACACCGACCTCCACTGACAGCCACTGACGGTCACTGACCGCCACTGACAGCCACTGACGGTCACTGACCGCCACTGACCGCCACTGACCGCCACTGACAGCACTTACCGACACCGACCTCCACTGACAGCCACTGACGTCACTGACCACAACTAACCGCCACTGACCGCCACTGACTGCTACTGACCGCCACAGACAGCCACTGACCGTCACTGTCATCCACTTACATCCACTGACATCCACTGACCGTCACTGACAGCTACTGATCGCCACTGACCGCCACTGATCGTCACTGACAGTCACTGACAGCTACTGACCGCCACTGACCGCCCAGATACGGGGTGGGTAGTGCTGGTTGTGGTCGTGGTCGTGGCGGATTTGACACCCATGTAAAACCCTCAACCACCCCTCAACTCACCCCCCCCCCCACCACACGCACAAAACCTACCATTGCAAGCCCATCATGGTGGTAAGTGACAGTTATTTGCAATATATGTAAGTAGATGTAGATCTACATGTAGTCTGTGTGATAATGAGACTCACGAAGGAAATACATTAAGCAATTAGAGTAGCCTCAAAATTATATATTTTGGTTAAAAGACAGCGAAAAGCTGACTTCCTGTAACTCTGACATTGCGAAGCATGTGAAGGGCAATTACACACATGGTAATGGAGATGAAATAAAGGGAAATCCGGCGAAAACTTGATAATTCATTACTGTGCACTGTAATTGTTCTCGTTCTAATTAAGTCAGTATTCGACGGGCATATTGCACCGTATATTATTATTATTCATCAACGTATCCGCAACCATCCCAAATTGTAAAAAAAAAACAATTAAGAAAAAAGTATCACAAGCATATTATGCAATTAGTTAGTATCGGTCGTGTAATTAATGTGGCTCTTAGATTAGTTTCCCACTCTTCAGGCTGAATATAATTACAATCTCTTATGGGAATATTTAAGCTATGCCATATGTTAGTCTTGGAATCAATAATACTCTCATTCCAGCTGACTCGATCTAGCTGCTGATGACAATATCAGATTACATCGACATCTACTTAGATATATTGTAAATAACTGTATTATCACATGGCGGGAAGACCAGTTCCACGGCGCTGACAACAGACTTTATTCAATGAATAAACTATACTTCTTGATGAGTCAGAAAATGTTATATATAATACAGGGACTTGTAAAAATAGAAGAGAGCAATCTCAGATTTACGTCTGCCATATAGAGGCATTGGTACACACTACTGTATGTAGACCAACATTTTGATTTTGGTTAGTATGGTAGTATTCATACTAGTACTTATATCTTATTCACATTAATTTTTATATCTACCTACTATGGACCAAATTATGTAACTACCATAATCCTGAGTCTGAAATAAAGAATTGAATTAAATTTTGTTGTTGATTGTTGTTGAAGATTTATACTGCCTATCATGGATAAGCCTGAATAGGCTTGTTTTCACCATTAGACAGTTTATCGATAGAAAGCCCGAGCCTACACTTTTACCGACCCAAGGGATTTTAACCTCCCACACCACATAGACATGGTATGAGAGCAACCGGCCTTTGATGATGCTGTAAGTTATACACAGTGGTGGCAATCCAAATTGGCAGAGATGGGGGCATGGGGAATCGAACCACCGACCTTCAGATTAGGAGTCCGACCTAGAAAAAAGTCAGACACTCTAACCACTCGCCACAGAGAACACCACATAATAAAACTTCCCTCACAAAACTTGCTTGATAAGATGCTTACTTTCATGGCAGACCTTGAGGTTTTCTCGTTTCAAGTTCTCTATTTACATATAAGTTTCATGGAGTGATGCAAATGGAGAATATTGCACCTAGAGGATGAATCGAAACCACACATCTTGGCATTCCAGGGCCTAGTGTGCTAACCATTAACTACCCAGGCTCCCTGGTGCAATCACCCTATTCACATATATCTGTCTATGTGGTTCCTAGATAAAAGATTCACCCGGTACTTGTAGTACATGGGTGAAGACCAGCCTTATATAAAAACGGGCGAAAATGGCGTTAGTATGGAACAAGAAGTAGAATGCCTGGCACCAGTGTGAAATGGTGACTTATATCAGAACAGAGTTGGTGAAATGGGAGAGAATGCAAAAAGACAAGATGGCGGCCAGAGAACGCTGTCGATTTAATTTTTAAATTGCATTAAAGTATATGTTTGATTAAATTTTCCAACTCAAAAGTAGCGCATAAACATGAAGACATACACAAAGAATAAATGTTGCTTCTTAGATTGTGAAATTAGGCTCTCATAAAGACTCATTTCATTAGCCCGATTATTGGACCATTTTTATATAAGGCTGGTTTTCACCCCTGTACTGGAAGTATGGGGTGAATCTTTTATCTATGTGGTTCCTTGCCTGAGTGCTCAATGCAGACTACTATGCTCGGCCTCCATACGTCGTTTAATGCTTACAATTATTTTGCATAATCAATGTACTTATACATATGAGCCTGTCTCAAAAGGTGATAATTCTTCTTTTTTTTTGTCCACTGTAACGATTGACACAAAATAGCACAGAAACGGATACACTGAAAACACAAGGACATTTGATTCAAATCAATGTGTATTCTATTGGGATTATGAAACACCATGTAAAAAACAAATCAGTTTATCCTGAGTAAATGCATATGCAAATAATATGTTGATTGTTACAATGGACACAGTTGTGTCCCATATTGCTTAGCACCTTTTGAGACAGTCTCATATACATATACATACACATGGTACGTTCAATAACTATACACCCCCTAAGCTTGTACAGGATCCAGGTCACTGCAGCTGATGTCCTGGAGGTGATGAAAATGGGAAATATTGTGCCTCGACCAGGATTGGAACCCATACTTCTTACCATTCCAGGGCTATTATCCCAACCAGACGCCACATGCATGAAGCAGTGCTATGCACTCCCATTGCTAAACGCTAGCGTCGGGGTAGCTATCCCCGGCCTGGTGGAGTAGGTCAAGTCGTATGCAGAGGCGCCTGGTGCGGGTAGTAAACCTTGGACTTAATTTTAGATTTGGGGTACCCCCCTTAACTGGTACCAGCATGTACTGGCCGGCTTGCCATCTCCACACACCGGGCACCAGCCAGCCTTGTTATTGTGTGGTGTGTGTGTCTGTGTGTGTCTGTGTGTGTCTGTGTGTGTCTGTGTGTGTCTGTGTGTGTCTGTGTGTGTCTGTGTGTGTCTGTGTGTGTCTGTGTGTGCCTGTGTGTGTCTGTGTGTGTCTGTGTGTGTCTGTGTGTGTCTGTGTGTGTCTGTGTGTGTCTGTGTGTCTGTGTGTGTCTGTCTATGTGTGTCTGTCTATGTGTGTCTGTATGTGTCTGTGTGTGTCTGTATGTGTGTATGGCTGTGAGTATCTGTCTGTGATTCTGTTTTTGTGCATGTATGTATGAGAGTCTGTCTGTGTGTATCTGTGTAAAGTCAGGTCAGGAAACACACAGACACATACACCAACACACACACAAACACAGAAACACACATACAGAAATACACAGAGAGACACACACACAGACAAACACACACATACAGACATACACACACAAACACATACAGACAGACACATACAGACATACACACAGACAGACACACAGACAGACACACACATACAGACAGAGATACATACACACATACACACATACAGACATACACACATACAGACACACACACATACAGACACACACATACAGACACACACATACACATACATACACACAACCACACACAGACATACACACACATACACAGACAGACACACACATACACAGAAACAGAGACATACACACACAGATACACACACAGAGACACACAGACACACACATACATACACACACAGACGATGTTGAATCAACAGCTAACCGACTGGGTTTACCCCTAAACCTGCTATGGAATGTGGTTATCATACTCTAGTTTGCGGTTGTGGTGTTAGCTCTAACACTGCCTCTTGCATGCTGTCTTTTCGCCGCTAAATGGGGGATTCCCGCCAAAACCAGTTTTGGAGCGCTAACACCGCGTCATGCATATACGGGCCCAGTATACTACATAGGGTCACTGATGCAATTACCCTCTCCACTCCTACCTGTTTAAGTGACCCTTTGCCTGAGAGTTCAGCTCAGTGCTACTAATCATGCATGTATTTATCCATGAGACATGGAAGCAATAACCATTCAGATAACTGAAGGAAGTTTGCTTCTTCTTTTTCTTTTCGCATTGAAAGAAACTAACCACCAGTAACAATGCCCCAACTCCATATACTACTTGCAACCTACATTGGAACCACTGCGGACTTGTTATTTATCAGTAGCAAATACTCCCACGTCCCTACACGAAGCTACTCGCGGATATAAGTTCGCCGCGGTCACGTGATATGAACTAGTTCCTGGTGTTTCCCAACTAAGAAGCACATCTACATTAAAATGCTGATTTAACAAATTACAACTCTTTCAGCCTAAAGTATAATGAGGTAAAGAAATTTAATCATTTCTTTTCAGTTTTAATTTTGTAATAACGAGACTTTCTGGAATATTTTCTTGCAGTTTTCATTTGAGCTATAATGACATGTTCTGGAATAACATAATGTTTATAGCCGCGTTTATTTATGCCTAATTACAGTAAAACCTCTCTAACCGACCACCTCCACAGATCAGCCACTCCCCTATATCGATCGCTTTATTTGGGTCCCAAATGATCGCCCATAAAATACCATTGTAACGATTAAAAAACCTCCCTAAACCGACCACCTCCCTAAATGGACCATTTAAAGTCAGTGCCATTGTCGGTCGATTTAGAGAGGTTTTACTGTACTTACTTGCCCATTCGCGGTATGAATAAAATATTTAAAAATAATATTTTTCTTATTTACCCGGTGAAATAGGACACCTGAGGAAAGCAGCCCAGTTGTCTTTCTTGGCAGCTGCTCGATGACTTCAGAAGAACGTGACATCTGCAATTTGCTTTCTGTTGTCGCTCCATTTTAAAACGATACTCCGTGAATTACCAAAACCGGCAAACAAATCGATATATCGATCGCCGCATTGTTTTACGCCTCCCCGGCCAACACTTCCGGTCCATGCACAACCCGCGCTGGTCCCCATAGTCCCGTCAAGGACACTATTAAGGTGCCTTCCCGCACCCGGCCACGCCCTTCGACTCGTCAACCACCCCTATCCCACAACCCTAACCCTCAGCAAAAACCCACGCCTACTGCGCAACACTAAGGCTAACTCTCTCTCTCTCTCACCCTGCCAACGCTTGGTAAACTGGATGCAGTGGCTGAATCTGTTGAGTGCTGGTTTCCTATGTGGAAGGTCGGGAGTCTGAATGCCGGCAGAGTCAAACCAATTCCTTACCAAATTTATACTTGTCGCTCCTTAGCCTTGGGGTTTGCATTATTCGGATAAGGCAAGGGCTCTGTTTAGTTCAGTGTCAGGATTATGTGACTGCATTGGATATCAGGTCATGGTGCTGGTGGTCTGGTGTCCCAGTGGGGCAGCACTATAAATACGCCATGAGTGCGCACTGTCACAAATTGGTATGCACCCTAATATGACCTTACATATTGCTGGGATGTAAAACAACAACAAACAACCAACACTTTCACCCAACTCCGTACTCCTGACTCTTAACCCACAGGACACGATGGATCAGCGGTTGGTGCGGGGTCCACTTCCTGTGTGGGTTCAAATCCCAGTCGTGTCGAACCAAAGACTTGACAAAAGAATAGAAAATAGAGGATAGCGCGAATCCTGTTTGGCGCGGTGCGAGGATAATGTGACTGAGTGGGATATCGCATCATGGTGCCAGCAGTGTCATAGCACAGTGTGACAGCACTACGATGACATCAGAAGTGCCTACTCCCGCAAATTCCTGTCATCCTCATATGATCACCTTGCCTCCACCTTATTTACGCATCGCTCGATCCATCATATTTACCAATGCATCGCCCGATCATATTTACCAATTCTTCAATCCATTCTAATTACCTATTTCTCAAGCCACCCCATTTACCCAATCCTCACCCCATCCTATTTACCCAATCCTCACCCCATCCTATTTACCCAATCCTCACCCCATCCTATTTAACCAATCCTCAACCCACCCCAGTTACCCAATCCTCACCTCATCCCATTTATCCAATCCTCACCTCATCCTATTTACCCAATCCTCACCCCATCATATTTACCCAATCCTCACCCCATCCTATTTACCCAATCCTCACCTCATCCCATTTACCCAATCCTCACCCCATCCTATTTACCCAATCCTCACCCCATCCTATTGACCCAATCCTCACCTCATCCCATTTGCCCAATCCTCACCCCATCCTATTTACCCAATCCTCACCTCATCCCATTTACCCAATCCTCACCCCATCCTATTTACCCAATCCTCACCCCATCCCATTTACCCAATCCTCACCCCATCCTATTTACCCAATCCTCAACCCACCCCAGTTACCCAATCCTCACCTCATCCCATTTACCCAATCCTCACCCCATCCTATTTACCCAATCCTCAACCCACCCCATTTACCCAATCCTCACCTCATCCCATTTACCCAATCCTCACCCCATCCTATTTACCCAATCCTCACCCCATCCTATTTACCCAATCCTCACCCCATCCTATTTACCCAATCCTCAACACATCCCAGTTACCCAATCCTCACCTCATCCTATTTACCCAATCCTCAACCCACCCCAGTTACCCAATCCTCACCTCATCCCATTTACCCAATCCTCACCCCATCCTATTTACCCAATCCTCACCCCATCCTATTTACCCAATCCTCACCCCATCCTATTTACCCTCAGTCTCGACCAGACGGGGTGGCCGAATGAGTTAGAGCGTCCGTCTCCCGTGCTGGTAGATCGTGGGGTCGTGGGTTCGAGTCCCGGTCGAGTCAAACCAATGACTTTAAAATTGATACTTGTCGCTTCCTAGCCAGGCGCTCGGCATTATTAGGATAGGGCAAGGACTGGTGTGCTCAGTGTCAGGATAATGTGACTGAGTGGGATACCAGGTCATGGTGCCGGCGGCCTGGTTTCCCAGTGGGACAGCACTATAAAGTCGCCATGAGTGCGCACTGTCACAAGTCGGTACCCGTCCTGATATGACCTTAGATGTTGCTAGGACGTAAAACAAACAACAAACAAACCCTCAGTCTCACCTTATTTACCAATACTCCACTCTCACACCTTCCCACCCACCTAACCCATTGGCTCTATTAACCTTCACCGGACTTATCTGCCCCAACTTCCACCTCTACCCCTCACCATAGCCACCCATTGACCCCATTCTGCACTCCACCGTTTCTCCACATTCCATCGACTGAAACTATCTCTCCTTCACTCCTGTGGAAAGACATGCTAACTATGAGATAGTGAGATCAATTCTCGCTTACCACTTTTGACCTCTTTTTTATGCTTAGATAGGTTGGTGGAGTTTTACATCCTGGCAAGATCTAAGGTCATATCAGGATGGGCACCGACTTGTAACAGTGCACACTCGTGTCAATTTTATAATGCTACCCCACTGGGAAATCAGGCCGCTGGCACCATCATCTGATATCCCACTCAGTCACATTATCCTGACACTGAGCTAACCAGTCCTTGCCCTATCCTATTAATACTGAGTGTCAAACTAAGAAGTGACAAGTATCAATTTGATAAGTCATTGGATTTACTCGACCGGGAACCGAACTCCCGATCTCATGCACCTGAGGCCAGCGCTCTACCGATTTGGCCACCGCGTCTGGTGTTATGCTTAGAAACAAGGACTTGTAAGTTGTAGACTTTGATTGATCATTGTTTTGTTGAAATGAAGAGTTTCTAAATGTAATTTCTAAATGTTTGTCTCAAACTAGACATTGTATTTGTCTCAAACTAGACCTTGTGATGAACCTCGATCCAACGGACTAATAGGGTGGAGTAGTTGTCCGTTAAAGCTGTTTGACCGTTGCAGAGACGAAATTGCTTTATCTATAGGTGCCATAGTGATAATGTGGAAAACAGGGGACCAAACACGTAAACAACCCGTCCTAATATGACCTTAGATGTGAGTATACGGGTGTGGATGTGTGAGGTGTGGGAGTATACGGGTGTGGATGTTGGTGGGTGAGGGGTGGGAGTATACACGGGTGGCTAGCGGATTGTGTCTGTTGGATCCGGAATCCGTTGCATCGGTGTCTGTTGGATCAAGGTTCATCTGTACCTTAATAGTAGAAGTGTTCATGTATGCCATTAAAACTATCGTCACCAGTACCACCATAACAACCATATTTGTCACAATTATCATTCAACCCCAGCCCACACATATTGGAAACACACTCATCCCACACCCACAACTTCCTACCTCGTTACAAACGTCACACATTGCAACAACACACACCATACATTAAAACCAGGACCCACATACACATCCCTGAAAAGAAATATCACATACTATAAAGAACATTTTCTCAATGACCGAATCGGTAGAACGCAGGATTCTAGTGCAGAATGTCTGGATTTTGAATCACAGTCAAGTCAAACCAATGGCTTATAAATGTATACTTGTTGCTACCTAGCCTGGCGCTCAGCATTAATAGGCTAGGACCAGTATCAGGATATCGAGTTGTGGTGCCATCAGCCTGGTCTCCCAATGGGGCAGCACTATTAAGTCGCCGTGAGTGCCACTGTCACAAGTCGCTACCCGTCCTGATATGACCTTCCATATTGATGGGATGTAAAACACCAACAAACAAATCGTTCCTCAACCTTTCAACCTCCCCCCGCCCCCACACACACTCACTCACCACATTACAAACACCCACCCCACACACCTCCACAGACTCCATCAGACAGCCATCTTGTGGGTGACCCCGGAACTACCGCCGGTCCAAGCGGGGCAGGCGGAACACAGCCCCCGGGTCTCCACGGTAATGGGACTATTAGCCCCTATACCCCGGAGTAGTTCGACCCTGACCCCGGCAGGTGGGCGTGGGGCTGCCCAGAGAGGCGGGGCCGCGGCGAACGAGGCGGGGGGGGGGGGGCTTAAGGTGGATGAGGCCCCCGCGCCCCGAGTCGGCCTCCAGTCGGCCCACAGTTGGCCCACAGTCGGCCGGCAGTCGGTCGGCAGTCGGCGGGGTGGCTCAGACTGACAAGAACGCGGGTCATCCAGGTATTAAGGCAGCGTAGGCCTTAAGCCCCACTGCCCAGATTTAGCGTGCGCGCCTAACACCCCAGGACCCTAACCCCGCCCCTCACCTCGCCCCCGTCCTCTCGCGTCCCTCCTGTCCCCTCCCACCCCTCCCACCCCGCCCACCCCTCCCCCCCGCCCCTCCAGCCCCTTCCCACCCCTCCCGCCCCTCCCACCCCTCCCACCCCTCCCACCCCTCCCACCCCTCCTGTCCCTCCCGCCTCCCTCCCCCAGCCCCTCCCCCCGCCCCCTCTCGCCCCCTCTCGCCCCCTCTCGCCCCCTCTCGCCCGTCCAGCCCCCTCCCACCCCTCCCACCCCTCCCACCCCTCCCCACCCTCCCACCCCTCCCGCCCTCCCGCCCGGCGCTGCTAGCCGTGCCGACTGATACTGGACGCGCCCCGGGGGAGAAGCGGGGCGGCCTAAAACACATAAAACACATAAAGCACCCCAAAACAGACACGTATATGGCGTCGGAGTACGCCCTCTGTATGTACGGTTTGGGCCGGCGTCTGCAGCCAATAACGAGGCATCATTCAGGTGACCGCCCTCCTGCTTGCCCAGCGGACTACATACACCCAGACCAACGCTGTCCCCACATAGCAGGTGTCATCACATTGGAGGAGCAATCTAAATGAGGAGAGACAGGACGGGATGGCCGACCGAGTTGAGTGTCCGTCTCCCGCTTTGGTAGATCATGGGATTGGTTCGAACCCTGGTCGAGTCAAATCAATGACTTAAGAAATTCATACTTGTTGCTTCCTAGCCAGACGCTTGGCATTATTAGGATAGGGCAAGGACAAGGACTGGTTAGCTCAGTGTCAGGATAATGTGACTGAGTGGGATATCAGGTCATGGTGCTGGCAGCCTGGCCTCCAGGTGGGGAAGCATTATAAAGCCGCCATGAGTGCACACTGTAACAAGTCGGTACCTGTCCTGATATGACCTTCGATGTCAGAAGAATGTAAAACTCCAACAACCAACCAACAATCAATTGAGGAGAGAAAAACCCTGTTTGTGTATATGTATTGAAATATTGTTCGCAGATGGCAGGGGTTCGTTGAATAAGTAGATCCTTGAAGACAGGTACTACTGTACTAATAAAAACATCTATGGCTTATTAGGTACATGGGGAACCAAGCTGACGCGGCATGTGTATCCAATAGGAGTAACCGGAGAGGGGGCTCAGCTAGGGCGATGAGGGAACAGGAGGAAGAGGGGCAGGGGGAAGAGGAGGGGTAGGAGGAGGGGGTGTTGATTGATTGGTTGGTGGTTGCTTTAAGCCGTGTCGGCAATGGCCATATTCAGGGCTAGAAGGAGGGGGAATGAGGGTGGAAGGAGGGAGGGGGAGAGGGAGAGGAAAGAGGGGCGAGGAGCGGAGAGAAGGGGCGGAAAGAAAGGTGGAAAGGTAAGAAAGGAAGGTAGAAAGGAAGAGTGGCGGAAAGGTCAGAAGCGGGAGGGGAAGGAAAAGGGAGGGAAATGCGGATGGGGAGGAGAAAGGAAGAGTAGGGGAGGGGGAAGGCGGGGAGGAAGGAGGAGTAGGGGGAGAGGGAAGAAGAAGGGGGAGGAGGAAGGAGGGATAGGGGGAGAGAAGAGAGAAAAGAAGGAGAGGGAAAGTGAAGGAGGAGGAGAATGAGGGAGAGGAGGGAGGTAGGAAGAGAAGAAGGGGATGGATGAGATGCGGAGGAAAGAGGGAGGAAAGAGGGAGGAAAGGAGGGAGGAGGAGGGGAGGAAAGGAAGGAGGTAGGAAGAGGTAGAAGAAGAGTGGAGTAGGAAGAGGGGGGAAAGGAGAGAGAGAAGTGGAGGGAATGATATGGAACTGAGAGAGGAGGAAGATGGGAGGAGGAGAAGGATGGGAGAGGTAGGTAGGAGAAGGAAAGGCAGGGAGTGAGGGGGAGGAAAGCGGAAAGGTAGGAGAAGGAAGCGGGGAAGTGAGGGGGAAGGAGGCGGGAAGGTAGGAAGGAAAGGAAGCGGGGAGTGAGGGGGAAGGAGTGGAAGGTAGGAGAAGGAAGGCGGAAGGGAGTGAGGGGAGAAGGAGGGGGAAGGTAGGAGAAGGAAGGCAGGGAGTGAGTGGGAGGAAGCGGAAGGTAGGAGAAGAAGGCGGGGAGTGAGGGGGGAAGGGGCGGAAGGTAGGAGAAGGAAGGCGTGGAGTGAGGGGGGAAGGAGGCGGGAAGGCGGGAGGTAGGAGAAGGAAGGCGGGGAGTGAGGGGGAGGAGGCGGAAGGTAGGAGAAGGAAGGCGGGAAGTGAGGGGGAAGGAGGCGGAAGGTAGGAGAAGGAAGGCGGGGAGTGAGGGGGAAGAAGGCGGAAGGTAGGAGAAGGAAGGCGGGGAGTGAGGGGGAAGGAGGCAGAAGGTAGGAGAAGGAAGGCATGGAGTGAAGGGGAAAGGAAGCGGAAGGTAGGAGAAGGAAAGCAGGGAGTGAGGGGGGATGGAAGCGAAGGGGAGGGAGAGGGAAGGCGGGGAGTGAGGGGCAAGGAGGCGGAAGGGGACGGAGAGGGATGGGGTAGAACTAGAAGGTTGCGGTTGTTGTCCATGTTGATGTTGACGACGAGCACGCACTTATACCCGGAGAAAATCTCCAGAGGGAGGGAGGAGGGAGGGAGGAGGGAGGGAGGAGGGAGGAGGGAGGGAGGGAGGAGGGAGTCGGGAGGAGGGAGGGAGGGAGGAGGGATGGAGAGTCGGGATGGGGTAGAGCGGGATCAAGCCGTGGTAAGGATGGCATGCAGGTGTCCCTTTACTAGATTATCAACTGTGACTATGGAAACGAAAATGAAGCCGGCCTAATGTGTACAGATGAAGATGGACCGGGCCGCCTCCCGGCCGGGCGCAGAGGGGGGGGGGGGAGGTGGGCGGTCCGGGGAGGGCCCAGCCAGGCGGGGCGGGGGGGGGGGGGTGGGAGGGCCCGGAAGGCGGTGGTCACCGAGTGGTCAACAGAACACCCGGTCATCTCTCAGGGATCAAACCCGGGGAGGGCGTCAGTTGGGGGAGCCTGCCTGGCCACCCCAACCCCTACCCTGACCCTTGACCTGAGCATGTGGGGTGGGGATAGAAGTGGGGGGGGGCGGTCCGGGGTTGGGGGTGACGAGGGTCAGCCAGCAGCGGGGCAAGGCAATCGGTTGATGTGATTCTAACGCCGGCTCTCTCTCACCCAGCGCGTGTAATGCGCGCCGCTGGCTCTAATCAAACCTCTCTGATCTAGATTGGATTGCAGTATGAATTATGAGCTTGTGGGGATTTATGCAAGACAACGACGAGTAAATTCAGCACAGCATTGGGGAATGTCAAAATTTGTATGCAGATAGCACTGCCAGGACATGTATATATATATATATATGTAGTGCCAATGATTTTCCGCGATCGCGGAAAACGGACGGAAATCGCGGATTGTCAAGTTTGAAACGGAATTCATAAGTTGGAGTGGAATTCCATTATTTTCATGTCAAATCCGTTATTTTGAACTAAAAAGTGACAGAATAAAGCCTAAATTGATCACTGATTAGATTCCTTAATAGTATTATTGTGATTTATATGCATATTTATTGACTTTACTTATATCTTATTAACTTTTATATGTTATATTCAATTTCATGTTCTGTTTTATGGATTTCAGATAGTCATGATCTCCAATCTAACATCAGTATTTATTTTAATTTTATTTGTCATTCTTTTGTGTGACGATCATGTTGCGATGTATTACATTATTATTTCAATTGGTATCATTATAATAAAAGTGCAGTGTCAAGTTGAATGCTAAAGTCCCCATCACCATCTCAGTGTCTCTTACTCTGTCATCAGAAAGCTCTTTACCTGCAATTAGACAAGATTCAATTAATTCTAACATGATAGCAATACATAAGTAACATAATCAAGCATAAAATTAAACAGTGTGGAATGGAATTTGTTATTTTTTTCTGAAACGGAATTGAAACGGAATTTGCTATTTGGTGAAACGGAATTTGCCTTATTTTGAAACGGAAAATCATTGGCACTATATATGTATATATATATATATTGCAGTCACCTTTTATGACCTGCTTTGTGCAGTTTTATAATTTTTGTATGTCAGAGATACAGTCTTGATTGCCTAAATTGATCTTCAGACGTGTTTCTGTGTGTACTATTTGTTTGTTTCTTGTTTTCTTCTGTTGTAACAACATCATTGCAACGTCACTGGTACTCACCACAAACAAGATACAACTATATTCCATTATGAAGCACATCTAATGTGTTTGCACCTATCTTATTAGTTCCGTTAATCCTATATATATATATATATATATATATATATATATATATATAAAAAGACTTCATGCGCAAAACCACCTAAACGCCGATCCAAAAATGGAGATAAACCAAATCAAATCAAACCTTCAAAAATAAATTTAGTGATATTCCTATTCTTTTGTTCATTGCCACATAACCAGCTGATCTTAGGAAAAGTGGAATTAGTGAGAATTATAATTATTTTCAGGTAAAAATCTTTTATTTAAACTACATTTTTGGATTGGCATTTACAGGGTTTTGCGCCTGTGTGCAAGGGAATGTTTATTTAGTGACCCCGTGTCACAAAAAGCAAACATCGGCTATTGGGAGAGGACAGAATGCTTTATTCTAATTAGGATTTTTTTTACAATACAGCCATGCTATAGCATTAACATGGATCAATGGAATTATCACATTTCTTGCCTCGTTCTGCTATGACCTTAGCTGTTGCCTGGACGTACAACTCTAACAAACAAGCAACTCAACTTTGTTGATCGTTTTGCGAAAATCCCCAAAGCATGTTCTCAATAAGATAAACATTACATTATAATTCAATAAAACATCTCAGCAGGAAGGGAGAATTGGGCCATGGAAGGTAGTTGAAATAGTCGTGGCCAATCGTTTGTTTATATTCGTATAATACATTATGCATCACGTATACCAACACAGTACCACAGTAAGAGTTGAGCATCAATCTCCCGTTTGATCGTGGGATTCGGACCCATGCTTTCGAACCCTGATCGAGTAAAAAAAAAAGACTTAACAAATTATATTTGTCGCTTCCTAGCCAGGTGCTCCACATTATTAGGATAGGGCAAGGATTGGTTGGCTCAGTGTCAGGATAATGTGACTGAGTTGGGTCTCAGGTCATGGTGCTGGTGGCCTGGTCTCCCAGTGGGGCAAAACTATGAACTCGCCGTGAGTGTGCACTGTCACAAGTTGATACCCATCCTGATTTGACCTCAGATGTTGCCATGACGTAAAACTCCAAAAACCAGCCAACTATAAACATAGAACACACAGATGTACAACTATCCAGACATGATGTATACAGGGCCAATGGTGTTGCGGCTAACTGCTTGTCGCTCCAAAAGGACGGCAAAAAGAACAAAAACGGATAAGAACATCACTTATGCTAGGTACACACATACCGTATAGGATTCGCGCACTAAAACTCCCGATCCGCTTAAAACTGAAATCGGGCCGATTCATTTTTCGAATCGGGAATCGCAATCGTAATGCTAGCGCACACCTACCGTTTTAGCCCTAAAAATTAGTTTTTAGTCGTGAATCGCAATCGGTAGGTGTGCTAGGGGAGTTCACACCTCACGATTTTTGGGCAGTTTTAGATCGTATACGGTAGGTGGGTGCGGAAAAACGATCGTATACGGTAGGTGTGTACCTAGCATAAGGCTCACTTCGGTCAGCTGAGGGGACCGATCCCGACTTGCTGACGGATCTGCGTTCTGATTATCTCCCCCACGTGGTATATCCTTAACCATCAGTTAGCCAGCAAAAGACGACCCCTGGTGCCAGAAACGGGGGTAACAGATCAGCAGCGGAAACCCCGCCAAAGGGACTCGCATCAAGGTTGTTGTGACGGAGGGCCACTTCCGGTCGCACCGGAAGTGACGTTTCCGCCCCTCGTTAGTTCACGCGGCAGGGCACCAGTGAGACAGTGGGTGCGGGGGAGGGTGGGGAGGTGTGGGTGGGGGTGAGGGGGGGGGGAGGAGAGTGAAGTGGTTGTGTCACCGCGTAGCAGTTTCGAGAAGCGGCGAGACCCGGCGAGACGCGGCGAGACGCGGCGAGAACGGTCCGATAAAGTGAGCATCGCGCGGCGTCGGGCGGCGACAAATGACCCCCGCGAGTAGCGGGCGGCCGGGGCCGGGGGACGCGTCGATCACGGCGCGACCCGGGCGAGGCGCGGGGAGCCACCGGTGCCCAGATAAATAGCAGATAAGGGAAATAGAAACCGGAAACTACCCCCAGACGACACATCCGGCCGCCAGCAGAGCGCAGATAGCGGCGGCCGCCGGAATGATCGCCGCGAATCAACGGCTGCTCGTTAGAGCGGGGGACGGGGTTGGTGGGTGTGTGGTGTGAGCGCCATCCGACAGATGGCGCTAGTAGTGCGAGGTGGGTGGGTGGATGGGTGGGTGGGTGTGGGACGCGCGTATACAAACGCCATTTAAGATCAAACAGGGTGGGTGGGGAGGGGTGGGTCTCAGTGTCAGGGCTTCCTCTATAAATGAGGTGCCCCCTACCGCGACCGGTCTGCATTAAGGACGCGGCGGTGGCGTTGAAACGGTTTGTGGGGTGTAAAAGAGCGAGGCGTCCGGGGACGCCGCGTCGTGTGAGGGGGACCACGTGTGCGCATGCGTGACCTCTGAGACGCTACGACCTGCTGTTAGGTTTCACAGGTCGAAGCGCTGTAAGAAGAGGAAGGGAGACACCTCTGTGGATTCATACTACAGTACAACCCCGTTAAACCAAGCTCGGTTAAACCAAACGATCGGTTAATCCAAACTTTTTTCGGGGGCCCGGCAAAATACTACCATTTATCATATAAAAAAGTTGGTTAAACCAAAGTCGGTTAATCCAAAGTATCGGTTAATACAAACAAAGTTGTCGGCCCCAGGCCACTTCCGGTACAGTTAAACCAAACTTTCATGTGGTTTTAAGGTCATCTGAGACGTTTTATATGATAAATGGTAGTATTTTGACAGGTCACCCAAAAAAAGTTTGGATTAACCGATCGTTTGATTTAACCGAGCTTGGTTTAATGGGGTTAAACTGTATATGCATAAAAAAACAATAATCATTATGTCTAAACACATTGTATATTACATTCATAATGCACCAAAGTTGGAGCCAAAGCCAAGTCAAAGTCTAAGTCAAAGCTCGGTTAAACCAATGATCAGTTAATCCAAACAAATTTCTTGGGTCCCTTCAAGTTTGGTTTAACGGAGTTATACTGTATTAAGACTTGCGGCTCTGCAATATACTAAGCCATATAGTGTCCTACTCGCCCATTCTGTCTTAGCTATGCAGAATATATTGTGGGCATGCCGTGATTGTTCAACCCATTTCCACATTCAAAGCGGGAAGATATGCATTACCAGGATATTTGAAATATGGGATGTCATTTCGGTGAAGTGAAGTCACCATATACTTTGAATATTGATGGACAAGAATTTGTATTACTTTTATGTTAAAAAGTATAGTCTCTATCTAATAAGCATGCATCATCTCAAAATTTCAGATACAGTTAAGTGTGTTACTTCTAAGACTCGATTCACCTTACTGCTATACCCACGTACCGGCTGCTTTCTCCCGACCACCTTCCCTCCTCCAATCCCTTCTCTTTCTTTCACTCCCTGCATCCCCCCCTCCCTCCTTAGCCTCTCCCACCGTCATCAGCTCACCCCTTCTTCCTCCCTCCTTCATTTCACCTCCCTCCTCCCTCCTCCTTCCCCTTCCCCCTACCCTCTCTCCTCACCCTCCCTCCTCCCCCCACGCTCATTTCTCCTTTCTCCTTCCCCCTCTCTCATTCACCTCTCTCCTTCTGTCTCTATTCTTCCCCCTTTCTGCCCCTCTCTCCTCCCCTCTCTCCTTCCCCTCTCTCCTTCCCCTCTCTCCTTCCCCCTCTCCTCCTTCCCCCCTCTCTCCTTCCCCCTCTCCCCCCTTCCCCCCTCCCTCATTTCTCTCCTTCCATCCCCCTCTCTCATCCAGTCTCCTCTCCCCCCCCCCTTTCTCCTTCCCTTTCTCCTTCCCCCCTCTCCTTCCCCCTCTCTCATTCATCTTCCCCCTTCCTGCTCTCTTCCAGTCTCCTTCCGCTATCTCCTTCCCCCTCCCTCTCAGTCCCTCTCTCTACATCCCCTTATCATTCCCTCTCTCCTTCTCCCTCTCTCCTCCCCTCTCCCCTTCCCCCCTCCACCCCTCCATCCTCCCTCCTTCCCCCTCCTCCCCCTCCCTCCTCCTCCCCCTCCCTCCTCCTCCCCCTCCCTCCTCCCCTTCTCTTCCTCCTACCTTCCTTCCCCTTCCCTCCACCCCTCCCCTTCCCTCCTTCACCACCTACCTCCTTCAACCCCACACCCTCTCCCCGTCCCCCTCCCACTCCACGCCCGGCTATCTTTACTACACGATTTGTAGCATCACCAATCACAGACCCAACACAATTTGTCGCCCCGTGTCGCGCATGGCTCTGCTCGGGCTCGCTGGGAAGGCCGCTGCGTTTTCATATCGGCGCACTCGGCAAAATGCCTTCATTTGGCCGATTGCCGTCTCGGCTTGACATTTGACACGGGAGCTACAATCAGGGAGCGCTTCTCGTATTGCAGAATGATGGCGGCGCCACGCGATGCTTGATCCGGCCAGAAGTGGCATCGCCCTTTTTCCCCCCCCTACTCGCTACTTCCGGTAGAGCGTCGCTCTAAATGATGGCGCGCGGTCGGAAGGCGGCGCGACGGCGGCGGCGAGTGGGCGCTTAGAGGGGATCAGGGCGCGGTGGGCGGGGGGCTGCGGGTGACGGGCGGATAGCGGGAGACGGCGGGGGTGGGGGGGTGTCGAGCGGCGGGGACGGGCGGGGATGGCGGCGGCGGGGGACAGGCGGAGGGAGGGGGCACGGGGTGGCGAACGATTGGCGGGGGCCGGGGCCGGGACTAGATGACGGAGAGGGCGGAGGCAGCGGGCAGCGGGCTGTGGGGGGGGGGGGGGTTATGCGCGGACGAGGCCGGGGGGCGGTGACGGGCGGGCGGGGAGCGGGGGACAGGCGGCGACCATCGGGCGGGTGGCGGGCCGGGACGGGGCCGGCGGGCGGTCGGGGGTAACACCACGCGTCTTTACTATGTAATGGCCGGTCGATGACGGCGGGCGGCACGGACGGCGGAAGTAAACAGAGGTCAAGCTGGGGTCAGTCCGCGCGATCCCCACGTCGCTGATCAGTTCATCATCAAAGCGCCATCGTCGTTCACTACCGGCCACTTCCGGGATTCTACCGGAAGTGGCCGACTCTCGAAACCGGAAATGCTCTTCTTGCTGATAAGCGCAAGCGGGTGCCGAGTAGTCCCTCTCCCTTATCCCCCCCACCTCCACCCTTCCCTCATTCCCTCCTCGTGCTTAACCCAACCCAGCCTAACCCAACCCAACCCAATTCAATCCAACCCAACCCAACCCACCCCACCCACACCACCCAACCCAACCTTACCCAACCCAACCCATCCACACCACCCCCAAGTGACCCAACCAAACCCAACCCAACCCACCCTACGCCCTCAACCCACCCTGTCCACCCAACCCATCTAACCCACCCCTAACCCCACAGGGCCTTCCTTACCTCCCTCCCTTGCTCACTCCAACACCAGCTGTAAGCGCGACGCCGATTGGCTGAAAGTTTGCCACGTTGCTTCTGGCATATTCGGAGTCTGCGCACAAATCTCGGAGGACCGCGCACGCGCACGAGGGTCCCGCACCACATCCGGTTAGGGCAGATGAAGAACCAGTGCGCGCCCCCTGGAGGGATGAAAACGTACGAGGCGCATCCAGTGTACACATAAGCTCGGCTAACTGCACATGGGGCCCCTCGGATACATTCTCTCCATGCCCCAATATCTGTCTTGCGTCCGTATCGTAAACAGGCAATTTACATGCAAAGACACGCAAGCAAATCTATCTTCCATCTACAATATGATTTGGTTGTTTTTCGGTGCAGGATGATGGAATGTAATCGATGTGCACGTGGAGTACAACTCGATTCGCTGAAAACAAGACGCATTGTTCTGAATGCTGACCCTCTCCGCATTCCCCCCACTCACCGCCCACCCTGACCCGGCGCGCTGCCCCTGTTCACCTCTCACCCCCCGGCCCCCCCCTGCCCCCCCCCGCCCCCCGCAGCCCCGTCACTCCAACCTCGCACTGGCCGCGCTTCGACGCCATTATTCATGGCTTATATCCAGGGTAATGCACATTCCGAATTATCACGCGACATTTTGCACTGAATCTGTACCCCCAATTCTTTTTTTTTTTAAATGAAGAAGTTTAACAAAAAGTTTGAAAAAACGGAGAAATGTATGTATAGAAAAAGAAGAGAAGACATTACTCCTACATACATTTTTGTATCCGACCCTTCCGACATTTTGCGATGAATCTGTTAAAACAAAATAAAAAGAGAGAAAAACGTTTAGAAAAAAATATATATAGAGAAAAAAGGGAAGAAATTACTCCTACATTCATTTTTGTGTCCGACCCTTCCAATTATATACTTTTACTTTTAGAGAATGGTGTCCGATGAGGAGGGGTTGTTGGGTGGATTAGGTGAACTGTGGAATAATATTATTATTTGTTATACCCGCAATAGCCCATGAAACATCCACTTGACATGTTTGAAAAGCTTTCAATAACAACAACAACAACGACAACCACAAAACCAACAATAACAAAGCTCCTGCCCTCCCTCCTGGCGGCGGGCCTTTATTGTGAACTCGCGCCGCATCCCTGGGCCGTCAGTTGAGCGTTACGGGAAGGGACGTCGCTCCTCTGCGCCGCCAACTCCTTCCCGGACACCCTAAATTGTCATGTGCGCGCTGTACCCATTGCACCCCTGCACACCCACTGCACCCGGCCCTTATCAACCCGCCTGCCACACTGCTGCGTGTCCATCCCATCGCATCCCCCACTCTTCCTCCCTCCTCTCTTCCTCTCCCCTGGCCGCTGCCCCCGCCTGACGCCCCCGGTGCCTTCCCCTCCCCCTCCCTCTTCCCCTCCCCCTCCCCCCCCTCCCTCCCTCTTCCCCTCCCCCTTCCCCCCCTCCCTCTTCCCCTTCCCCTTCCCCTTCCCCTCCTCCTTCCCCTTCCCCTTCCCCTAGCTCCCCATCATCATCCCTTCCCACCCCCATCTCAAATCCTCCAACTCGCCTGTCTCCTCCGCTTCTCCGTCTCAAATATCCCAGTTCGCCTATCCCCTCCCCTCCGTCCCCTCCGTCCCCCCGTCCCCTCCGTCCCCTCCGTCCCCCATCCATCCCTCCGTCCCCTCCATCCCCTCCGTCCCCTCCGGCCCCTCCGTCCCCGCCGTCCCTCCGTCCCCTCCCGTCCCCTCCGTCCCCTCCGTCCCCTCCGTCCCCCTCCGTCCCCTCCTCCCCCCTCCGTCCCCTCCGTCCCCTCCGTCCCCTCCGTCCCCTCCGTCCCCCCCGTCCCCCCGCCCCTCCGTCCACTGCGCCCCCTGCCCCTCCTCCCATCCCTCCCTCATCCCCCCTCCCCCTCCCTCCCCTCCTCCCCTCCTTCCCCTCCCTCCCCTCCCTCCCCTCCCTCCCCTCCCACCTCCTCCCCTTCCTCCCCTCCCTCCACTCCCCCCTCCTCCTCCCCCCCCTAGCCCCCCTCTCTTCGCATCCCTCCACTCCCTTCCTTTCCTCATCTGAAATCCTCCAGTTCGCCTCTCTCCTCGGCATCCCAATCTCCAATCTTCCAATTCACCTCTCTTCTCCCTCCCTGCCCTCTCCCCATCTCCCCCCCATCCCCATCTCAAGTCTCCTAATTCACCTCTCTCCTCTCCTTTCCCCATCCCCACCTCAAATACCCCAGTTCGCCTCTCTCCTCCCGGGCCTCCCCTCCGTCGTCCCGCCCCATTTTCGTCTCCACGGCCGGCTCCGTTCACCCCGGCCATCCCTCATTCCACATCCCGCCCACACCGTCCCTCTCCCTTTATGCTTCCAATTCGGGTATCCTCCGTTTGCTACTCGTCTCCGTTCTATCTCCTATCAATATCATCCTTTTCGATCAACCAATTCACCCAATCCTGCCTCGCACCAATTCGGTCACCTCTGTCCACCTCCCCGCCCCACCCTGCACCTCCCCGCCCCGTGGGCCCAGCTCCGCCCGCTGCTTCACCCACCCTGCCCTCTTCTCCCCCTCCATTTCCGTAACCCCTAGCCTCATCCCACAGTCCTGCCGCCCCATTCTACTCGGCCATACTTCAGTTATCTCCCTCCCGCCCCACGCCCTCTGCCCCCCGTCCCCACGCCCCTCGTCCCCACGCCCCTCATCCGCCGGCCCCGTCCCGCTGTCCCACCGTCTCACTGACCCGCCTCGCCGCCCCTGCCGCCTCGCCGCCTCGCCGCCTCGCCGCCTCGCCGCCTCGCCGCACTGTCGCCCCATCTGCCTGCCGCCCCATCTCCCCGCTGCCCCGCCGCCACAGCGCCCCTTAGCCCCGCCTCACTCCCCACCTCCCGCTGTCCCGTCTCCCCGCCGCCTCGCAGCCCTACTGCCCCGCCGCCTCGCCGCCCTGCCACCTCGTCTCCCGGCCGCCTCACCGCCCTTTCTTCCCACCGCCCTGTTTCACAGCCCACCCGCCTCACCGCCGCCCCGTCTCACCGCCACCCCACTACCCCCCGCCCCACTGCCCCCCCCCCTCTCCCTGCTGCCCCGCCCCCGCCCACTGCCCCGCCCCCGCCCCACTCCCCCCCCCCCCCCCCTCTCCCTGCTGCCCCGCCCCCCCCACTCCCCGCCCCGTCTCAACGCCGCCCCGCCCCAACCCCGGCCCCGCCCCCCGCCGCCAACCCCTGCCCCGCCCCACCTCCAACACCCGCACCGCCCCACTCCGCCGCCCCGCCGGTCCCTGACAGGCTTGACGCGCGGCGGTGCGCGTGCCTCCACGGACCGGCGCCTCGGACCCCGACTCGGACATGTTTCCTCCATTTGCTGACGGCCCGGAGACCCGTGCAGCAGACGGCCGGGTCTCATGACAACCCTGCCGGTGCATGACCTGCTCTGACCCCTGGGAGAATCGGGTGGGGCCGGGAGGGTGGTAGGTGGGGGTGGGGGTGCGGAGAGAGGCGGGCTGTGAAGAGGAGGGTGGGTGGGTGGTGGAAATTGTGTTATGGGGTGACGAGGACTTTGATGCTGGGTGAAGGGGAGCTATCAATCTGGTAGGGATAGCTGGGAGAGTGCTGAATGGCATAGCAGTTCTTATGCAGACACATTTCGGTTCTCTATTTGTCTTCATGCATTATTTTAAAGGAGATTTTTCTTAAGATGGTCAATGCATTAGATTCTGTAGCGACTCAGGCAATCATGACCTGTCAGTCATCATAGACTTGGGTATTCATTCACATTCACATTGCAATGAATAAAACTTCTTGAACCGAAAACAAATCGAGATAGCAATATAGATTAAGTAAATTTAATCGATATATGATTTGAACAACATTTAAAGTTGCTTAGGTTTTGAATTTCTGTATTTTTTTCTGAGTTAAATATATTAGATCGATCACTACTATCTACTTTACATTAGTTCAAAGTTACTTTTATTTTAAATGGTAAACCTTTTAGATATTTTGAGTGCAAACATGGAAAATTAGTTTTGGCAAGCTTGCCAAAACTCCGACACCATAGACTTCTACAGTAACAGGTTCTGTTAATCGCGCATAAAACTGAGTTTTAGTCGTTAGGTGTGCGACCCCCGCGCACACTAGACGCTTGCGATTCGCGTATAAAACTAAGTTTTAGGGCTTACAACTCGAATCGCAACCGATTCGAAAAACGAATCGGCCCGTTCGAGAATCGGTATATGTGAGTAGTCAGTTGTATCGTATACGGTAGGTGTGTGCTAGTCGGTGATCGATCGCGTCGGGGTTTTAACGCATCAGCCAATCGCCGGGCCGCGAAGGGTCATGTGACCGTGTCCATACAAAAACGATGCAAAATGGCGGACTGGACGAACGAGGCGGAGGTAGCAATGGTAGAGATGTGGCAAACCATGCCGTGTCTGTTTGATATGTCCTGCCAAGACTATTCCAACCGGGTCAAGAAAGTCGGTGCGTTGGCGGCGATCTCCGCAGAAATTGGACAGTCAGGTATGCCCGTTTTTCCCAATAATATTGTAATTTTTGTTTGTCGTCATTGTTGTGAAATGCGCCGGTGGTTGAAAATGGCTTCTGCTTAGGTTGTCGCTCTCACATGAAAATTACATTAAGTTATTGGTTTTCAAATCAAAGTTAGCGGGGTAACAGTAACACATCGGTAGAGAATAAATGTTCTTTCTTTATTTGTCTTATTCACGAAAAGGCCAGTTTTTGTGTCGTTGACAAGTTTACAAAAAAGGCTACTGCAAATTACCTGTAACTAATCGCGAAACATAATCGCGGAACGGCCATAATGGCCATAAATAATCAGCTAAATGACCCACAAAATTGTTATAATCGTGAAACGGCTCGCATTGTATGTCAACATGCCGAAAAATATTATACAATACAATACAAGACGGGTATAATTTGTTTTTACAGCGTCGTCCATCCAGAAACGGATGACGAATCTCCGAACCCAGTATACACGCTTTCGTAAACAAACGGCCTCGGGTTCAGCAGGGAAGCGTCTGACCGCCCGTCAAAAATGGATCCAGACGTCGCTGTCGTTCCTGGCACCCCATTTGCAGCGACGGCAGAGTGTCAGCAACCACCTACTACCGTCGCCAAGATGCAGTCAAGAAAGTGCTGAGGTAACGATACTTATCTAATTATAAAGTAATGGTTTATTTAAAATTTATACAAAGTTTATTTAAAAAATATACAAATATACATATATTTCCGATAGACTACGTATGACCACAGATCGAGAAGTCTTGCTGGCAGTCCAAAAGTTTTACACTAGTTAAGCCATATATACAGTCTAGATCATGGCTGACTGCCACGGGACTGACCCTGTCGCTGAGTTCACATATTCGACGAGGTAATCCCGTTGTGTCTTGGCCCGTTGCGTTGAGTTGGTCCCCGATGGGAATGTCGCCTGACGTAGCACGCGATCGTTTCTCCATGACCCGGGAGTAACCAAGTGCGTCGCAGGGTCTTCGTAGTCAGCTGTTGCTGTGGTGCCGATCTTTTCCCGCAGGAAATTGTGTAGGGCGCAGCCCGCCATGACGATCTTCTCGACTTTGTCCGGCGCTAATGCTATGTTCGTCACAAACACTCTGAACCTGTTGGACAGGATTCCGAACGCGTTTTCAATGACACGTCGGGCGCGCGACAGCCGATAATTATAGATCCGGTGATCCATCCGCATGTCTCTGTGGCTGAACGGCTTCATCAAATACTCTTTGAGGGGAAAGGCATCGTCCGCCACAATGTAATGCCCCAAAGTCCGATCATCCCCGGGTAGTGGTTGGGGGGATGGGAACGACTCGGCGTGGTTCTCCAGAGCCTCTTGAAGGGTGCATCCGGAAAACACGCCCCCATCACTAACCCGGCCGTTGCATCCCACATCAACAAAGATGAACCGATAGTCGGCGTCAACTAGGGCCATCAGCACGATGCTGAACGTGTGTTTGTAGTTGTAGAATATCGACCCGGAGTGTGGTGGGGGTTTGATGTGTATGTGCTTCCCGTCCAGGGCGCCGATACAGTTGGGGAAGTTCCATCTAGCCTGAAACTGGTCAGCGACTTTCCTCCACTCCTCCGGGCTCGACGGGGTCTGCAAAAACAAAAATACAACGACACTTAAATCCAACAATACCACAAGAAATAAAGTTACAAGTTTTTTGGCGACAAACTAAATTGTTTCTCTATTCACGCTTGCAGGTAAACCGTGATGAGACGGCTGTCAACGCCGACGAGGAGACAGGGACTGACGCCGATACCCCGAGTGTGTCATCTCAAAATCTGAGTAACGTCGGCGACGACCCCCCAGAGGTAGGATCCTTCCGCACCAACACCAGCACCCCAATGTCCACCCAAGATTGGGTGAACCAAAAAAAGCGCAAGAGATGGGAGGGCGACGGAGGAGATGACGATCTTATGCAACTGGTTATTAAGAACCTGGAAGACACACATGCCCCTCCAGACAACGCGCTCACGACTTTCGGCAAACATGTAACCAATAGGCTACGAACGATCACAGATCCAGAAGTGTTGATGGTAGTGCAAAACGACATTGATCAGGCTTGCTTCCGCGGGAACATGAAGATCATCGCGGCGCGAAACGCGGCACGCAACAGAACCCCGCCAGCGGACAGTGGAAACAGACCCGGACCATCGGGGACCGACGCGCATAAGCCCAGTGCGCATAGGCCCGGTGGTGGCTTTTCGTTCGTAAACATGTTGGAATCGGATCAATATTCTGAGTATGAAAATTAAATTAGTCGGTTAAATTAGTCGGTTAACGTTTTTTAGTCGGTTCCACTATTCAAGTAAGACAAAGATGTAGCTCATAGGCCCGTTACTGGGTCCTTTTGTTTGGAAAAATGTTGCAATCTGATCATTATTCTGAGTATGACAATTAAATTAGTTGGTTAAGTTGTTTTGGTCGGTTCCATTATTCAACTTTAAGACAAACATCTAGCTTAAGTTTTAGTCGGATCCATTTTTTTTATCACACTGTGTGTACTCATACTAAGAACGTTAGTTTTAGTCGGTTCCATTATATTTTACTCACACTGTGTGTACGCACAGTGCTAAAGATTGATTCTGATTCTGCTGTGGCAGAGTTGTTGTTACTGTATTCTATACTTGTTACGGTATTCTATTAAAGTTGTGTGAAATTCAATAAAAAAAAACATATAAAACAATCTTACCTTGAAATAATCGTTCTTCAGCGACTGGTAGATGGCGTCACAGGTCTCGGGGACAATTTGGCCGATGGTGGTTGCCCCCACACGAAACAGGTAGCTGAGACTCCGGAAGGATTCACCTACAAACACAATTAAATTTTGGTTAGATATATCGGTTTATTTAAATTTCTAGTTGCTAAACTAAATTATTTGGTTACATATTTCGGTTTATTTCAATTTGAATATATTTAAATGTGAGCACAGAGCAACGATATCGTGAATCCGACAAGGAGACAAATATGTTGAAAATAAAGTTATGTCCTTACCAGTTGCCATGAATCGCAGCGTGACGGCCAACCTCTCCGCAGCCGAGATCGACGCTCGATATCGGGTGTTTTGGCGCGTGATACGATCCTCTACCAGGCGCAACAACTCGTCGAACTGATCCGACGGCATACGGCTGAAGTTGGTGAAGGCCTGTGGCTCGTCCCTGCGTAGACCAGCCATCAGGGCATTGAATGCTCCTAGCTCCGATCTTTGAGCGATGTGTGGCCGAACCCACACATTTCGAGCAATCTTCCGACGTCGTCGGCGACGGCGTATGACAAGCAAAGCAAGCCCAATAGCCATGGCTCTCTTTTGAGCAGTTGAACGCGGCGCCATGTTGCTGCTCAGTTTAAACGGCTCAACGTGGTTCGCGGCCCCGACGCCAGTCGCAGCGATAAAAAACAACTTGGCGCCATCTAGCGTTGCTGACCGACGGCCGATCAACAACTGCTAGGAGGCACTGATGCGAGTGTAGTTCGCGCTAAATACACCAGGTTCGTGGAACGCAGTCGCGAAACGGACGGTATATGTGCGCACACCCGATTGGTATATGTGAGCACCCCCTGTCGTCAGTTTTAAGTCGCAAACGGGATGGACCGAGTCGTGACGCGTTGCGTCGGCCATCCAGTTTTAGTGCGCGAATCGTATACGGTAGGTGTGTACCGGGCATTAGACTCAGTATTGCCTTCTACGCAGAAACAAATGCTTAATATGTGCATCAGTATCTAAGTTAGATATGTAAAATCAAATCTAGATAATTGGTTTGGTTTTAAAGATTTGATATTTCATCCGACTATGCAGCCGCACACAAACACAAATATACAGTGACACAGTGATATATTGAGTCGGACTGAGTATTAAAATGGAGAGTCGGTGTTGTACCGAAGGAGGCTACTGTTGGCGCCAGTCCGTCATGTAAAGAGGAACGGAACAGTAATCGAAATAGAGACATATACAATGATATTGTAAAATATAATTGGTTGGTTGTTGGAGTTTTACATCCTGGCAACATCTAAGGCTATATCAGGACGGGGAAAATATAATAATACTTGTGAGTACCTTTTTACATTTGTATGGCATAATAAATTATAATAATATTATATTTTAATTTATATATAGTTATATTGGTTTTAGATTCACATAATAAATTATAATATATATTGTAATTGATAAATATATTGTTTCTTATATTCACATAATAAATTACAATATAATATATATTAAAATGTATTATGTGAATATAAAAATACCCCAGATAATATATATTATAATATGTGAATATAAATAAACCTAATGTATATATATATATATATATATATATATATATATATATATACATTAGATTTATTTCATATTCATATTTATATATATATATATATGTATATATTTATATATATGTAGGTGTGCATGTTGATCTCACTCACATTCCCAGCCATGCGTGTGTTAGTTCCGAAAGAAGGGGCGGTGTGTGCGCTTATGTGCACGTGTGTGTGGGGGATGAGGGGGGGGGGAGGTTAATGGGGATAAGAGCGTGGAATGAGAGTGGCGGGGGGAGGATGGCTGTTCCATGTTGCGGTACCTGAAACATCCACCAGGTCCATACTTGAGATGAATGTCTCACACGCACCTAACGTTAGGAAGTCGGTAATGAAACGGTTACCAGATAAAGAGAAGTTTCCCACACAGACACGCCAGCAGGCCCTGAACTACGTAACAAACCACCCTCCCAAGTCTCCCCCCCCCCCCCCCCCCCCGTCCACACCATCCCACCACACACACTCTGACCGACCTCTACTCCCCATCACACACCCCGCGAAAGTTTGATAACACGAGTTGAATGGTGATTAAGTGGGTTTTATCAGCAAACACGTCTATGTATAGATAAAGTGCTTTTCGCCTTGGTGGCTAATTAAGGATGGTGTGTGGTGGTGGTGGAGGAGGGGGGGGGGCGCTGGTGGTGTGGATAAAAAAAACACTCACTTTTAGGCGAGAAACGTTGGAAATAATGCACAAACACTTGCATGTCTGTGCGATGCACTCACTCCCTTTGGTGCACTGAAACTGTTCTTTTTCAGATTTTTTCTATTTTTTGGGGTAACAATCTCATTTGGTATTACAAGGGATCATAAGAGTTCGCTTATTATCGCCCGCAAAATAGGTTGTAGATTGTGTTCACCCAACATCGTTACAGTTGTGACCATATTCGGTGCATGCATTCAGATGATGTATGTCACACTACTAATTTGGTTTCTGCTCATTTTAGGCAATGGTCGATATATATATATATTTTACCTCGGTAAACAGCCTCAGGCTAGCCTCAGGCTAGGGAGAGGTAAGCACGTCCGGTACCAGCAATTAGCATATACAACTCACGACTGGATAACGTGTCGTTGGGTTGCTCCGGCAAAATTAGTCTACATACAAGCAAATACGCAGTAAGTATAATAAAAACTGTGGTTAGCTTAATTATGATGCATTAGAGCATCAATATGGAAAGTTTAGACTTTCGTTGGTCCAATTTGGACGAGTTATTTGGTTATAAACAACCAAGGATAGAACACTCGAGTGGGTTTCTCGAAGGAACCAAACCGGTCATTAGCGGTTATGTCAACACCCGGGTCACCGTGTGACTATGGGTAGAGATGTGGGTTTCGCCCTATCTCATGTGGAAATTCTCTCGTACTCTAATAGAGAGTAATGTTGGAGATGCTCCTGGGTTTCTTTTATAGACTCCCCTAGAAAAAGATGTTTTCAGGCGTTTCTCCGAGTTTCGTAGCATTTTCTCCAACTTGTTGACGTAGTAGTCACAGGTGGGAGAAGTGTGCGGAACAGAGGGATGGGCGGGCCGATACACTGGTCCCGACCCCGCGTAAAGATTTGGGTTTGACCCACAATCCACGCACAAATTTAGCTTATTACGCCTGTGTTATAACGGTATAAACACGTTCTCTAACACCACCAGATGTCCAATTGAGTTTGAAACAACCAAATTGTGACAAATATATATACCAGGACTGACCAAAAATCTTTGTTTACAGTTCCTGATGGCCACGAAGCGGAGTAAGCGCGGTGCAGCAGCAGCCGAGGGGCGTGTTCCGAGTGGAGTGGACGAGGAGTACGACTCCTCACCTGTGTTGTCGGCAGTGCCGTCGACACAGCCCCGGGCGCATATCCTCTCCGACCCGGACGAGGACGCAGTGCCTGATGTGCCTGCGCCTCCAGATTGGGAGGCTCGCTTTGCACGGTTGGAAAGCCACATCTTGACTTCCAAATCGCCCGTGTCTCGGAAGCGGCGTAGGCCGAGTGTCCAAGAGGATTCGTATGAGGATTTCTTGGACACAGACTCAGCGGTGGAGCTTAAGGCTCCTCCTCCTCCTTCTCCTAAACGGAGGAAGAAGAAGAAACAGGTGATTTCTTCGGGTGATGAATTCACCAAGGAGCGGGCAGAGACTGGTTTTCGCAAAAAGCGGAAGACTAAGTCCAAAAAGAAGAAGAGGAAGAGGAAATATTCTTCTTCTGATTCGTCCACTGAGTCTACTTCTACGGAATCAGACTCAGACACCATATATGAAGGTGTCTATGCGGACATTGGCACTAAAGTGGCTAAGAAGGTGGAGAAGCCAAAGGCTAAGCGGGTTAAAACCACTACGCTTATGCGCGAGACCGTGAATGGTCATTTCCGCACGTTCAAACCGGCGGAGGTTATCTCCAAGTTAGGAGATGAGTTAACAGGCATAAAGGGTGTTCCCAACTCCATCATTAAAGAAATGGATCGGGATGTCAATATGACGGATGACCGTAAGAAGTTTGAGGATGTGTTGCACACAGTGCAAAAAATGGACAAAGGCATTGCATGTGTTTAGCGGCGGCAGGTAATTACCTGTCGTATCGAAGATATGAAAATGTCTTTCAAGTCGGTTTGCACGATGCTGCAAGGAAGTGGCTCGCTCTAATAAGGTTAACGATAATGAGGAAGGAGTTGTTACGCTTTATCTTGCTCCAGAGGCCGATTAAAGAAACCCTTAGATAACACCAAGATGTTTGGCGGTCAACTACAATACCTCTAAAAGAGGTAGAGACTGCAGCCAAGAGTGGCAAAAACATGGATGGCAAGAAGAAACAGGAAGTTCCTCGTTTCAAAAAGTCACGAGGGGATTTTCGTCCACGATGGTTCACCAGAGGAACCAGACCGAGTTCAAACTTCGGTCAAGGGTTTCGGGGCCGGGGCGCTCGCCCAGGCTGGACCGACAACACCGCACGGCCAATAGGCCGAGGGTTCAACTCGTCGAGACCTTTCCCCAGGGGCGGGTCCAAGTAGAGGTCCAAACACAAACTTTACAAGTCCCTGAAGCCTCTAAAAACACACAAACTGTAAGCAACTTTGTGGCTGGTAATATTAGTAATCATATTTCTGAGTGGCACAAAATTACTAGTGACCAAGAAATTTTAAAAATAGTTAGGGGTGTTCACATTCCCTTCACACAAATTCCTGTACAAAGTATAATACCTTTTCCATATAACATTCAACCAGTTGAACGAGACGCACTAACTAAACAGGTACATAAATTCTTTGAGAAAGGAATTATACAAAAAGTGACACACTGTTCAGGACAGTTTATTTCAAACATTTTCTCGAGACCGAAGCCTAATGGTGATGTTCGAATGATCCTGGATTTAACAATCCTTAATAAAAGGGTGGAATATCGACATTTTAAAATGTTCTCTCTAGATACGGCACGAGATCTGATTACACCAGATGCGTGGATGGCTAGTGTTGATTTACAAGATGCATATTATACGCTTCCCATAATGGAACAATACCGAAAATTTCTTCGATTTATTTGGGATAACCAACTCTATGAGTTTACCTGCATGCCGAATGGCTTAGCTTGTGCGCCTCGTTTATTTACTAAATTGCTTAAACCTGTTTTCTCGGTAATGGCGAGGAAGGGTCACATAATGTTTCCATACATAGATGATTCTTTTATTATAGCATCAACACAAATTGGTTGTGTGAATGCAGTTTTGGATTTATGTGCATTACTCACTAAATTGGGGTTTTATGTACATCGACAAAAGTCAGTGTTTAAACCAACAAAACAACTCAAATGTTTAGGGTTTATTCTGGATACACAGTCCCTTACAGTGTCGATAACAGAACAAAAACTAATTAAGTTTATGACTACAGCGACTCAGCTTATTAAGTTATCAAAGCCAAAAATTAGACAGGTTGCTGTTCTTATTGGCATAATGACCTCATATGCACCTGCTGTGTTATATGGGAAGGCCCATATTAAGTCGCTAGAAATAGATAAAAATTTAGCGTTAACACGAACTAAAGGCAATTTTGAGCGAAAGATGTTTATTTCGCAAGAAGGGTTACAGGATATTGGATGGTGGATGCAACATATAGCAAGTTCACCAAATCCAATCCGCATGGCGGAACCTAATACAGTAATTACTACTGATGCTTCGTTAGAAGGTTGGGGAGCTCATCGAGATGGGGTCACAACAGGAGGTAGATGGCTTGATGATGAAAAATCAGACTATATTAATGCACTAGAATTGCGTGCTATTTATCTGGGCTTACGTAGTTTAGTAAAGATAAATAAATCACAGGTTAGAATACTAACTGATAATACTACTGCCATGGCATATATTCGTAACATGGGTGGAACCAAATCAAAGTCTTGCAATCAGTTATCTAAACTGATTTGGAACTGGGCACAGGCTCAACAAGTCTGGCTGACTGTAGCGCATATTCCAGGGTCACAAAATACACTTGCAGATTATAAAAGTAGAAATTTCCATGACCATTTAGAGTGGTCTCTCTCTACACCTTTGTTTAACTTCGTTTGTGAAAAATGGGGTACACCTGAAGTTGACTTATTTGCATCACGAAATAATAACAAGTTACCCTGTTATGTTTCTTGGCATCCTGAACCGGATGCTTGGAAAGTAGATGCGTTTGCTATTACTTGGGAAAATAATTATTTTTATATTTTCCCACCATTTAGCATTATCAGCCGAGTAGTGAGAAAAATCGGCTTGGAAGGGACACATGCGATACTGGTGGTGCCCGATTGGGACACGCAACCTTGGCTGCCAGCAGTTTCACAACTGGCAAAAGATCGTATACGATTCCCAAGAAAACTCGGGAATCTGACGCACCACGGACCGCTAGTGGTTCACGGCGACGTGTCAACGACGCCCCTATTGGCATTCCTTTTCTAAGGAAGCAGCTACAGCAATTTGGATTGGACAGAATTACTGAGGATAGGATAGTATCGGATGCCTGGAGGCCAGGAACTGTCAAAATGTATACAACCTATTTAAAGAAATGGGGTGTACATTGTTTGTTAATGAAAGTTAAGCCAACAAATCCAAAGATTTCACAAGTAGCTCGGTTTCTTCGTTCTCTAGAGGATGAAGGACTTTCCTTTGGATCGATTAATGCGGCGAGGTGTGCGTTATCAATTATATTACCTAGAATTGATGGCGAAACAGTTGGAAAACATTATGTTATTTGTTATTTACTTCGTTCAATTTATCAAAGGAATCCTCCAAAACCAAAGTATAGTCGGTTTTGGGATGTTTCTATAGTATTTAAGTTGTTTCAGGCTTGGCCTCACAACTCGTGGTTAGATATAAAACAGTTAGGTTTTAAGGTCGCGGTCCTGTTATTGTTAGTAACCGGACACAGAGGACAGACGATTGTTGCTTTATCCTTAACTGGATTAGAAATAGACAAGGAACAAGCTACGTTTGATTTAGAAAAATTGCTTAAATCGAACACGTTAGGTGACCCTTTATCAACGGTTCACTTAGACTGTTTTCCGAATGATCGGAAATTATGTGTTGTGTCGGCCATACGGGCTTATATATACAAGACAAAGGATTTACGTGCATCACAACAACTATTAGTGAGCTTTATAAAGCCACATAAGGCGATTTCACGAGACACACTTGCCAGATGGACAATTACTGTGTTGAAATTGGCTGGGGTGGATACGAGTAAATACTCTTCCCACTCAACTAGAGGAGCCATGGTCTCCAAGGCGCGGGTGCTTGGTATTTCTGTGAAAAGAATACTAGCGCATGCAGGCTGGAAGACGGCTAAGTCGTTTGCAAAACATTATAATAAACGACTAGAAAAGCCTACCGGCGTTGCAAAGCGTCTTCTCGCCAACTAACAAGAATAGGTGAGAACAAAAATTTAGAATGTTATAATAATAAGAAAGAATGATATTAAGGATAAAAATGAATTATGTAAAGGTCTCCCTAGCCTGAGGCTAGCCTGAGGCTGTTTACCGAGGTAAAATAGTATAGTTATACGAGTCTTACCTTGGTACAGATGATGGATAACTGTTGTTTTACCGAGGTATAAGCCTCGGATAGATGTGGGCTAGGGCCCTCCCGCCACACCCTGCCACATCTATTCCGTTGGTGTACCTTTTCGGTAAAGTAATAGTATCCATTGTTTGAAAGTCATTTTTATCCTCAATAAGTAGGTTAAGATTGCTGGTACCGGACGTGCTTACCTCTCCCTAGCCCACATCTATCCGAGGCTTATACCTCGGTAAAACAACAGTTATCCATCATCTGTACCAAGGTAAGACTCGTATAACTATACTATATATATGGATGTCCATGTATAAAATAGGCACAATTATATGCAATGCACAAGCATTAGCATATTATTAGACGTGGAATAGCTTGGTTATATCTGCTCTGGTGCTACTTCAGTATGTATCACGACCATCTGCAATGTCTTCCTCCATGCTGGGAGGAGGAGAGGCTGGCCTGAGGGACCTGGAGCACGGCTAGTCTGCACTGAGGCAGGCATAGCTTTCTGCCCGGCTCCAGTGTCTGGCCGCTGCCCTCTCACCCATCTCATTTTTATATATTTTTTAATGAATTTATTTACCCTGTGTTAACACTTGTTTTCACCGCTGGGCAGCACTAGTCCAATTTGATTCAAATCTTTTGAATTTAGTTTTAGTAATAATTTAGGTTTTCTTACTTCTTGTTTATCGCTTGTGACTGCTTGTGGATTGCAAACAGTCCAACATCCAGCTTTTTCTATGTTGAAATCTTTCTTTAATTAATAATTTCACAATGCTACCTTTATATTCCACATATCTATATTTATATTTCATTATGCTTTTTTCTATTATCCCCATGTTATGTTATATTATATTTATATCATATATTTTTCTTATATCCTCGAACAACTACATAATAATACTATATTTATATTATATCTATATTATATTTTATATTATATTCTTGCTATATAAAAAGTATCTTTATATTTGAATATGGTATCTTTATACTTCAGAATGTTATCTTTATATTTCCTAGCATTATCTTTGTTTATAATGCTATCTTTATATTTCACAATGCCATCTTTGAATTTAGCATTGCTATTTTTATATTTCATCATGCTATTTTTCTATTATCTACATATATTATATCTATAATATAGATATTTTATGTTATATTTATTGTATAGTTATATTCTATTCATAATATATTTATATTACATTTATATTATTTTCTATATATACTTACATTATAGATGTTTTCCTTAAGAAGGAGCACATTGTGGCTGTCTTTTTCGACCTCGAAAAAGCCTATGACACAACATGGCAGCATGGCATCATGGAGGATCTTCATGTGATTGGCCTTCGTGGCCACCTGCCAATTTTCATCAGGAACTTCTAGCCTTCAGGCATTTCCTTACCATATCAAGACTACCTATTCCAGCCTACACTCACAGGAAGTAGGAGCACCTCAAGGCAGCATACTGGCCATGACCCTTTTTGGGGTCAAGGTCAATGGTATTGCTGCTGGTGTAAAGTGGGTGTCTCCTGTAGTCTTTTCATGGACAACTTTGTTTTATATTACTGCGGTGCTAACATGGATGTCATAGAGAGACAGCTACAACCAAGCATAAATGGGATCCATCGATGGTCAGTTCTGAATGGTTTCAAATTTTCCAAGACCAAAACAGTCTGCATGCACTTCTGCCTTCTGTGTAGAATGCATGCGGAACCAGAGCTGACCCTGGATGGGGATCCCATTAAAGTCATTGAGAAAACCAAATTTCTTGGCCTCATTCTCGACGCATATAAAGTACCTGAAAACAAGATGCCTGAAAGCACTAGATATTCTGAGGGTGCTGTCCAGCTCAGAGTGGGGAGCGGACAGAGATGTTCTGCTCTCCGTGTACAGAACCTTGGTTTGGTCACGAGTGGATTAAGGCAGTATAGTATACGGTTCCGCAAGGAAATCATATATTGGGCTGCTAGACATGATCCACAACCAGGGACTGCGCCTGGCCCTTGGGGCCTTCCGCACCTCACCAGTTCAGAGCCTCTACATCGAAGCCAATGAACCATCACTTAACAACAGGAGAATCAAACTGGCCATGCAATATGTCGTCAAGATAAAAACTAATGCATTGAATCCTGCACACAAATTGTCTATTCAAGCAACATGATGAATCCAGGTATGAAGCCAGGCTGAATTACATCCGGCCACTGAGGCTCCGAATGAAACCTCATTTGGAGGCCTTGGGCGTGGATTTGGACCTGTTGGAGGATGCCAAAGTGCCAGAACATCCCCCATGGTCATTGAGGAAGCCATCAGTTATCCTCTGACTCACAGAACTGAGGAAGTCTGGGACACATCCACTCGAGTACCAAGGACTGCATGCAAGGATTCAAGGCCAGTTTGCAGACCACCTCTCCATATACACTGATGGTTCGAAAGACCAAAGCCGGTAGCTGCTGCGGCAGTCTGCCGACGGGAAAAATTTGGCATATGCTTGCCCGATCAGAGCTCGATTTTCACTGCAGAAGCCCAAGCACTCCTTCTCGCGTTGGAGTGTATCGAGGTATCCAACCACACTAACTATGTAATATACAGTGATTCGTTCTCTTGCCTCCTGGCTGTTGCTGGACTGAAGACCAATCACCCTATTCTAGCAACGGTCATTTATAAAATGAACCAACTGACAACGGATGGGTATGACATCCACCTGTGCTGAGTGCCTGGCCATGCCGGCATACAAGGAAACGACCGAGCTGATCGGGCTGCGAAGAAGTCCTTGAACCGTGTCTGATCCCTCACTCTGATCTGAAACCACTAATAGCCACCCACATAAAATCCAAATGGCAACATGAGTGGGATGAAAACATGAATAAAATTAAAGAAATTGAACCATCTGTGGGAAAACCACCACAGACCAATGCAGGAGGTCGGCGGGACCAAGTGGTCCTTAGCCACTGCCGTATTGGCCACTCGTGGCTTACACATGCTTTTCTGCTCAAGGTGGAACCTTCCCCTGAATGTATTGGGTGTCAGTCCCTGCTGACACTCAAACACATTTGACTAAGTTGCATTGATTATTTGGCCCTCCACCAACAGTTCTACACTACAGACAGTATGCATGACCTTTTTACTAAGGTAAAACAGGAAAACATTTGAGCCTTTTTGAGGGCAGCTGGACTGTTCCACCTCATATAGTTTACTAAATAGATTCTATCAATTATTAATAAAACTTTTCTTTTTCAATGGGAATTTGTTTCCCTTGACCACAAATATATGATTGTAAGCTTTCTAATTTAATGAGTGGCTATTGGCACATAATTGATTGTCTGCTTTTATATGTAAAAGCGATGGTTTGAACAAAAAACTAACATTTCTCGCCATGAATATGGCCTATGCTGCTGACACGGCGTAAAGCAACCACCAATCAATCAAACATTATATCCATGCTATGTTAAAGCTGTAGCTGTATTCAATAATACATCAACATCATCTTTATAATTGAATATGTTATCTTTATACTTCAGAATGATATCTCTATATTTCCCAGCATTATCTTTATGTTTTATAATGCTATCTTTATATTTCACAATGCCATCTTTAAATTTAACATTGCTCTTTTTTATATTTCATCATGCTATTTTTCTATAATATATCTATTTTATGTTATATTTATTCTATGGTTATATTATATTTATAATATATTTATATTACATTTATCTTATTTTCATTATATATATTTACATTATATCCATGCTATGTTAAAGCTATAGCTGTATTCAATAATACATCAACATCATCTTTACTAATACATTTATGTTATATTATATTTTATAAATATATTTATTCTATTCATAGCCTTTGATGAGATAATACAATGATTCACAAGGCTGGTCTCCACTTGGCTACCCAACCCTAACTCAGGAACTGCTTTGCATGTTGCACGCCACAGTGAGCCGCTCTCCCCGGATAGTGATAGATGGCTTTCCGATCTGGTGCATTGTAGCGAGGGCTTCACTTGCATTTCTCATTTTTATTTGTATATTCTGACAATTCTCCACGCTACCCATACCCCCCCCCCCCCACCCCTCCCCTCCCACCACCACTACAAACCCTTTATATTTATCTTTTCTTCCACCAAAATGAATTCAATCCAACCCGACTAAATTCGCTTCAAGTCTGAAAGCCTTGCCGGAGTGGCGTCTTGGAATTAGTCAGCTATAGAACGGCCCTATTACAAAGTAAGATTGATTGCATTTCATTGTATCCAAAGCCATTCAAAGTGAAGAAAAATTGTCAAACCAAACATTATCTATTGTGGCGTAAGGCATACAACATTACCACAGTATCATGCAGCACAATAAGTTATAGGCCCTATTAGGCATTATTTTAGGATATTTTATTTGTATTTGTTTTTGCCGTATAATGATTATTGATTATATATATATATATATGAGCCTGTCTCAAAAGGTGCTAGCTCTTCGTTTTTTTTGTCCACAGTAATGATTGACACAAAACGGCACAGAAACGGTTACACTGAAAACACAAGGACATTTGCTTCAAATCAATATGTATTCTATTTGGATTATGAAACACCATGTAAAAAGCCAATCAGTTTATCCTGAGCAAATGCATAAGTAGATAGTGTGTTGTTCGTTACTATGGACAAAGTTTTGTCCCATATTGCTTAGCACCTTTTGAGACAGTCTCATATATATACTTCAGATGTTACGTGTCTGATCCAGTTTGGTAGTTTAATATAATGCAAATAATAGCACCTGTCTTCAGCGACCCATGTAATCGACGAACCTTTGTCATGTGTGGACAATATTTTAATATATACAAACTGCCTTTCTTTCATTTGACTCTCCTTCCAATGAACGGACACTTTCTATGTCTAGACAACATTGGTCTGGATTGAGAATTGTTCACTTGAAGACAGGTACTGCGGTTAGTATTTGAGCCACTGTCATCCATAAATTACAATTCATCACATAAGTCTGCCAATTATATTTTTTAAGTCACTGTTGTCAACGATATAATTCCGCTAATCACACATGTATGGGATACATTTATATGTATATACAAATCCATACAGATGTCTACATGAAATTTTAGTCAATCAATTCTTTTATTTTAACTCTCTGCAAAGTATGTTTACAATAAACTGAGGTAATACAATAAATGCATACACATTCCTTACATACAAAAAGGATCCCAGAAAAGCTTATCTAGCTGGTCTCCATAGTTCTTTTAAAAAAAGAAGCTATTCAATGAGAAATAGTTCCTATTGTCGTGGGTGGTAATAAATAATATCTTCACCCAAAATAGTGATGGACCCTTCCATCCATCGACATCATTTGTGACGTCACCACCCCTATCGGTACCAGCGGCACAACTGAAGTCACGCTGACGTCACGTGAAGGATGCGTTCCTGATCCAGCTTTAGTGCAATTACCAGAGTTAATCGATTTGCATCTGTTCACTTTGGGAGTAAACAAAATTTAAAAAAAAAGATCTCGGCATTTCCTGCTGTCTAAAACTGCGGCGCACTCTGTGAGAATGCAGCATTTAATCACTTAGTCTTTGCGGAGTTTGGAGCGAGTGAGAATCACTAAGAATTCGCTTATTATCGCCCGCAAATAAAAATGTAAAACGCCACTTGAAAGCGGCCCCACAACCAGCCCCGGCGGTGTTACCAAGATAATTCCAGAAGGGAGCAATAGTGATTTCCGTCACGATGACGTCTTATCACAATATCAGCATATACCACCATACATATATACCATGACCAGTCCCTTATCCTATTCATGCCACTGTGCTTTCGCGTTCATATTTATTTGTGACGCGTGGATCTTTTCGAGTTGCAAACTAATCGCGTGTGTCTAATATAAGCGCCATTCATGCTCTCGGTTTGCCGTGTTTATCGGACGGCGGCCATAATGCGATGCGCCCGTCCGTGGAACCCGTTCGCCCGGCGCGCGCTGGTTCCAGCACCCGCCGCACGGGGGCGCCCCTGTGTCCAGTAATGAACGCAGGCCGAAGGAAGGAACCCGGGGGCCGCCGCTCCCTCCCGCCGCACACCGCAGTCCGACCCGCCGCCCGGGAGGCCTCTAATTGCCTCCTGTGTTCTGTTATCGTGTGCCCGACATGGTCCGTGAGGTGGTGGTGTGTGTGGGGGTTGTGGGGGTTGTGGGGGTGAGGTAGGGTGTTGCCGTGATGAGGGAAGGGGGTGGTAATTGAAAACTTGGGGAGTTCATTCCTTGTTTGCATGCGCCTGGTCAGCATGTCGTCCCGCTCGTGATAATTCAGTTCGATTGCATGCGTTGGGACTGAGCGCGCCCCCTCGTTGCACTGACACACACTCACACACTCACATACTCTCACACTCACACTCTCATACTCACACAATCACACTCACTCACACACTCACCCTCACGCACACACACTCACCCACTCACGCACCGGTACCCGTTCTTGTTATCTATATACAGGATGTCTAATGAATTACGTGAGGATGAATTGTGGAAGGTTTTTGCTAATTGTTTGTTTGTTGTTTGTTTGTTGTTGTTTTACATCATAGCAACATCTAAGATCATATCAGGACCGGTACCGACTTGTGACAGTGTGCACTCATGGCGACTTTATAGTGCTGCCCCACTGGGAAATCCAGCCAGCAGCACCATGACCTGATATCCCATTCAGTCGCATTATCCTGACACTGAGCAAACCAATCCTTGTCCTATCCTAGTAATGCCGAGTGCCAGGCTAGGGAGCGACAAGTATACATTTTTAAGTCATTGGTTTGACTCGACCAGGGTTCGAACCCATGATCGCATGGGTACGGATCCTCCGACCTCCCAAAACAGGGGACGGACACTCAACTCATTCGGCCACCCCGTCTGGTCCGTTTTTGGTAGATATCGATGTATGCTAAATTACAAATGGAAAGTCATCTCCACTTACCCTGTATTTTGCACGGAGGACAAGAGAGTGGGAGTAGAGAGAGAGAGAGAGTTAAGAGCATAGACTACATCGCCATTCCAGCGGCACGGTGCATTGTGGGATGTGTGGAAGAAAAACAAACGCATGAGAAGCACATGGCTAATGTTAATACACTGGGTGCAGCTATGAAATGTGCTAGTTTCAGCTCACCTCAGCTCCTGTTTGAAACATAGAATACCAAGTAAAAAATATATATAATAAATTAAGATGTTAACCTTTTATCCAGCATTGCATTTACATCAATATAATCAGCACATATTATGCCATGTGCATTTAGATTTAGACAAATCTAGGCACTCAGACTAGTGTTAGAGCCACAGCCAGAGTCAGTTTTACTTATTTTATTCATGTTTTTATTAATATCCTATGGTTAATGACATATGTAGAGCTAGGAAATGAGTACGGTTAATCAGACATTCGTTATATATTTCTCTAAAACAAGTTTCTGTTGACACATTTGGCATTTTAAAATTTAGAACACAAATTAATAATGGTGATGTGGATATCAGCCTAAAGGTGACATTGTTTTGTATGTTTCTTAGCTCAAAATGTTTAACTATGGCTAGTTTTGTCTTAGATATATTCATCAGATCAATATATTGCATGTGTGCATACATGTCTATGCCAATTTGTTATGTATTTCTAATAATTTTGAATCAAATCAAAGTTTTGCTTACGCGTATAAGCAAACTCAATGGCCGTACACATTTGCTTTGCTGCCAACGCCGTTTTCAGCGCATGCACAGTCCAAACAGTAATCTCGTCTATCCAATTCAGTTCACATGTTCAGCCATGAATAATAAGTATATAATTATATATACTTACATAAATCCCTGACATTTAATTAAAGATAGTTATATAATGGAATTTGATATGGATCGGGTCATTTCAATAATGGATGGATTTGGGAAGGATGCAAGGCTGATATGTTACTATTAGTAGACACAGGACAAAAACCCGGATACTGCGGAACCAATTCGAGAAGCCATCTATTGACGTCCCCACTCGTGATTTATTTAATAATAGATAACAACAATGATATAGCTTAAGGTTATCAGGATGTGTCTGTGTCCAGGCGGATATATAGCACCCACTCGATCTTGATAAAGTAGCCGTACAGACAATTTCCACCACCAACCCTTCCTCTGGCGGCAGTGGCAAGAACTAATGTTGTGGGTAGAAGCTCACTGTGTAGCATGCATGCGCCGTGGAAAAGGTTTCACAGAGGAGCTCCTCCACCGACCCGCGCTCTGACGGCAGTAGCGGGAACTATTATTGTGGGTAGCAAGCAGCTCACTGTGCATCATGCTCTGTTGAAAAATGTTTTATTGAGGATTCTCACCCCCAGCCCGCCCTCTGATGGTAGTGGTGATAACTACTATTGTGGGTCACAGCTCCTGTGCACCATGCTCTGTGGGAAAAGGTCTTATAGAGGATTTCCACAACTAACCTGCCTTATGATGCCAGTGGTGAGAACTACTATTATGGGTTACAGCTAACTGTGCACCATGTTCTGTGGGAAAAGGTCTTCTAGAGGATTCTTATCACCAACCCGCCGGCTACAGCTCACTGTGCACCATTCTCTGTGGGAAAAGGCCTAATGTAGAATTCCCATCACCAACCCACCCTCTGATGGCAGTGGTGAGAACTACTATTATGGGCTACAGCTCACTGTGCACCATTCTCTGTGGGAAAAGGCCTAATGTAGAATTCCCATCACCAACCCGCCCTCTGATGGCAGTGGTGAGAACTACTATTATGGGCTACATCTCACTGTGCACCATTCTCTGTGGGAAAAGGCCTAATGTAGAATTCCCATCACCAACCCGTCCTCTGATGGCAGTGGTCAGAACTACTATTATGGGCTACATCTCACTGTGCACCATTCTCTGTGGGAAAAGGCCTAATGTAGAATTCCCATCACCAACCCGCCCTCTGATGGCAGTGGTGAGAACTACTATTATGGGTTACAGCTCACTGTGCACCATTCTCTGTGGGAAAAGGCCTAATGTAGGATTCCCATCACCAACCCGCCCTCTGATGGCAGTGGGGAGAACTACTATTATTGGGTTACAGCTCACTGTGCACCATTCTCTGTGGGAAAAGGCCTAATAGTGGATTTCCACCACCAACCCGCCCTATAATGGCAGTGTGCACCATGTTCTGTTGTAAAAGGTCTTATAGAGGAGTCCTATCACCAATCTGCCTTCTGATGGCAATGGTAATAACTACTACTATGGGTTACAGCTCACTGTACACCATTCTCTGTGGGAAAAGGCCTAATAGAGGATTTCCACCACCAAGCCACCCTGTGACGGCAGTGCTGAGAAGTAGTGTGGTGGGTAGCAGCCCAATGTGCATCAGACTTCATAGTCTGCGGAAGGATATCCACCACCAACCCGCACTCTGACGGCAGTGGCGAGAACTAATGCTGTGCACAGCAACTCATTCCATATTGCGCCTCCTACTTGAACATCATACAATATAACACATAATAGTCAAAGTTGTATAGTCCGACTGTTTTGAGCTCCTGCAATTTTCTGAGATAAATACATTAGATTGATCCTTATAATCTACTTTACTTTAGTGTGAAGTAACATTGACTTTGAAGGGCTAACTTTGAAGCTGTTTGAAGTGCAAACATACAAGGTTAATTTTGAGAGCCATGTCAGAATTCTGACACCATATTCTTCAGCGGTAACAGTTTCTATAAATTTTGCTTAATATCTTGATGAGAGGAGTGCACAACTGAAGTGTTCTCAAACTAAGGTCATAGCAGAGGAATGCTCAGGAACTGGCTCATGACCTTTTTTCCCTTCCTTCCCTGTTTGAGGAAACGACAGTTATCCCCTTATATGCAACAGCACATGCTAAAAGAAAAGTTTGTTATATTGAACGACCCTCTAGAGCATATTGATTTTCATCATCAGCTATTGGAGGTCAAACATATGGTCATTCGGACATGTTTCTTTGGAGGAAACCCGCTGCCGCCATATAGGCTACTCTTTCCAATATGCAGCAAGGGGTCTTTTTGCACGTTCCCCAATACAGGACATCATATACAGCCTTTGATGAACCAGTTGTGGACCACTGGTTGGAACGGAAAATAACCCAAACTGCAAATGTGTCCACTGAGCAGGATCGATCGGGTGACCGACACCTTCACAGGTGGACACTCTACCTCCTGAGCTACGTCTCGCTCCCTCAACACATGTTAATACGCTAACCCGAATATGTGGGATCAAATCTATGTAAGGGCTTTGGGTTTGAAAATGTTGTGTTTCATTAAACCCTACAGCTTTAAAATAAAGGCCGCTAAAAAGAAGACTCCCAACCAAAGAAAATGTGAATTAATGGTAATTAATTCGATAAAATAAAAGGTGCATGCCTAATTAATATTATAATGAATGAACATGCAATATGCAAAGAAATGGAGCACAGTATTTATTCATGGTGTTGTAAAAAAAATGCACATCAAGGAAAGAACCCAAGCCTAGATACAATCTTCCGACTGGGTGAATGTGCTCTTATAGACATATAAATGTAGAGAAGTGGTGATCAGCTTATGCACCATTGGTTACCATAGCAACCGAGGTCAGTGAGATAAGTGGTGCAGCCAACCAAGTGCGACATCCCACACAACCTCTTGTGATGTTAGGGGATGTGAGGGGGTGTGGATGTGAGGTGAGGGAGGGAATGTGAGGGAATGTGGAGGGGATGTGAGGGAATGTGAGGGAATGTGAATGAGGGACCCAATCCCATAGCGACACTGCTGTATGGATGTTGATCCCATCAGTTGAGGCTAACCATGGAGTGAGTGTTGTGATGCTGTATCGATGTTGATCCCATCAGTTGAGGCTAACCGTGGAGTGAGGGTTGTGATGCTGTATCGATGTTGATCCCATCAGTTGAGGCTAACCGTGGAGTGAGGGTTGTGATGCTGTATCGATGTGGATCCCGTCAGTTGAGGCTAACCGTGGAGTGAGTGTTGTGATGCTGTATCAATGTTGATCCCATCAGTTGAGGCTAATCGTGGAGTGATGCTGTATTGATGTTGATCCCATCCATTGAGGCTAAATGTGGATTGAGTGTTGTGATGCTGTACCATCGGATACCGTCCATTGAGGCTAACCGTGGAGTGAGTGTTGTGATGCTGTATCAACGTGGATCCCGTCAGTTGAGGCTAACCGTGGAGTGAGTGTTGTGATGCTGTATCAATGTTGATCCCATAAGTTGAGGCTAATCGTGGAGTGAGTGTTGCGATGCTGTATCGATGTGGATACCGTCCATTGAGGCTAACCGTGGAGTGAGTGTTGTGATGCTGTATCAATGTTGATCCCATCAGTTGAGGCTAATTGTGGAGTGAGTGTTGCGATGCTGTATCGATGTTGATCCCGTCAGTTGAGACTAACCGTGGAGTGAGTGTTGTGATGCTGTATCGATGTGGATCCCATCAGTTGAGACGAACCGTGAAGTGAGTGTTGTGAGTGTTTATTGCTCTCGTGGTTCAGATGGGGTTCACTTTTAACAGTCGGTTTCCAGTAGTGGTCATTTCCACACCAAATACACCGCAATCGTAAACAGTACTAAAACGTTATCCCAGGCTTTCTATTGCGAGTGGATGTTTCGTGGTTAATCTGGTTCGCATCTCTAGATCTGGCTGCTACCACCCACTCAGAATGCCAGCCACACACACAGACACACACATCCACACCACGCAGACATAACCAGCCACACACACATATACATGGACACACACAGACACACACATCCACACCATGCAGACATACCCAGCCACACACACATATACATGGACACACACATACACACATCCACACCACGCAGACATAACCAGCCACACACACATATACATGGGCACACACATACACACACATCCACACCACGCAGACATACCCAGCCACACACACATATACATGGGCACACACATCCACACACATCCACACCACGCAGACATACTCAGCCACACACACATATACATGGGCACACATATTCACACACAGACACACACAAACAGACACACACAAACATACACAAAGACACATGGACACACATAGACACGCACAGACACACATAGACACACACAGACACACATAGACACATACATACACACGCAGACACAGACACACACAGACACACACATGCGCATACACATACACATACACATACACACATACACACACCGGGCACGGTGGCCGAATAGGTAGAGCGTAGGCCTCCCGTGCGGGAGTCTCCCATAAAGTAGGACACAACATAAGGGTGACCAATATAGGGAATCTTCCCTTACGCAGCTTTATACTCACAGAATTCTTATATATCATATATATATATATATATATGCATATATATATATATATATATATATATATATATTTAACCGTCGGGCTAATCCACCCCCACTTAAGGCGAGCCTTCGTGTTAATATTATGTAATTGTTTCCTTGTGTATTTCCTTGGGCCTGCCGTGGGCCACCGCAGCCTCTCGTCCCGTATGTCTGCCCCGTGCTAAAGGCGGCCAGCTAGAGTTTCATCTAAATACTGTATTTTGCCATCGCACGCATTTATCGGCCTAAAGGATATATATTAGGTTATTTCAACTAACTGGCTGTCCCCTCGCCGTTTGGGTTGTATTAATGTTACTAAATTAATCCAGAACTAAGCAGTCCAGCTAGTGTTGCTGCTGCTGTCACGGTTAATCCGCCTAAGTCTATGTCGTTATTTTAGCCAAAAGTAACACTACGTTAAGTCTGTTAAGATGTCTGTTATTACATTCCCGCAGATGGGTTAATCAACTGCATAAGGCCTATTTAGGCATAAGGCCCTTAATTTCATATAAAGCAATCGAATATCAGGTTTTTCCATAGCGGTTAATCTACAATAATACTGGAGGAAAGTAAAGAATGCAAGGAACGTTCCAATTCACCCTTCCAGGAGCTCACGACCGTTTATTCTTACCGAAACTAACAAGATGGCGTAGTAGCAGGTTGTAATATTATCGATGAATCCCTTCCCATGGTTAATTACATTAAATAAGTTTGGAATTTCAACAAATAAGGCCTAAATATTGGCTAAAACATCAGAGCGTGCAAAAACATGTCTGATGGGTCTGGGTCCGAACGCCCGACCTCCTCTCATTGCTTGGAAAGGCGCAATTGACGTATCCAAGCAACGCATCATGGCCGAGAACCCGTGGCCGTGCAAATGTTGGCGATTTGCGCAGCCATGCAACCAAGTAGCACGCATCTCTAGATGCGAGTCACTCGGCACTCATGCGCAAATGCCCAAGGCGAGCAGTCTCGCCCACTTCATATATATTAACACATATTCCCCGAATGCATAACACAGTTAAACTAAGCCCTGAAAAAAATACCCATATTCCATCGTGCACATTTATGTCAGAAAACATGCATGATGATGTATAATATTCACCATCCTGGTGGACATTATGTAAATATCGTCGTTGAATTAGTGTTGAACCCCTTAACTAATTGAATGCCCACGGATACAACATTTTGCTAACGAAACAAACACTCTCCTTAAATAGCATACGCTTAAACTGGTAGATAATGCATTACCACCACAGCCGCTCACTCATGACACCAAATACCACATTTTGTAAGCGGCCATCAATACTTTCACCCCTCGGTGCTTTTGAGGCATCCAGTCCTTAAGTTCTCATAAGGCAGAGTAAAACAATCTCTATCCATCACCATGCATTACTTGCTGTGACAGCCTGCCATGTTGCACTAAGAGATAACCGTCCATATAAACAAAATTCACATCCATTCCCACGAAGCTAATTCAGTTTAGTTCTCAATATAAGCTTGTTTGTTTGTTTGATGGGGTTTTACGTCCTAGTAACATATAAGGTCATATCAGGATGGGTACTGACTTGTGACACTAGGAGATCAGGCCACTGGCACCATCACCCAATATCCCACTCATGCATATTATCCTGACACTGAGCTAACCAATCCTTGCCCTATCCTACTAATGCCCAGCACCATGCTAGGTAGTGACAAGTATCAATTTTGTAAGTCCTTGCTTTGACTCGGTCGGAATTCAAACTTCCCGACCTTCCGTATGGGAAGCCTGTGCTCTACCGACTTGGCCACTGCATCTGGTCCCCAATGTAAGGCCTCAATAGATAATAAATGGTTTTGGATTCATCTGCACGGGTGCTTTCATTTAAAGCAAGTATATATAGACCATTGCATTTGTACAATTAGAACTATTTAGGTGACACTACCCAACCATGTGCAGACAACAAGTGTCTTTAAATTCAACCACAGCTGGCCGACTGTATTTTGACCCCCCCAACAACAACAACAACAACAATTAAATGCACTCAATGTACCATATGGATTTAATACATGTGCTCACAGAGTAGGTGCTATTTAGTGGTGGACACCGGGGAGAATTGTCTAGCGGTACAATATCCGTTCTCAAACCGGATGTGGTTGAGTTCGTTTTACGGCAGACTCAAACAAAAAAAGGTTTCTATTTGAAAAAGAAAAGTATCCTCTATCATTCATTAACATTTCCTGATACCACGATAAGCCAATAACTGGCTGCCTCAGTGTCGAGTTAATGTGACTGAGTGGGATATCGCATTATGATGCTGCTTACATGGTACCTCTGTGCGGAAGCACTATGCAAACATCATAGCCACAAATTCGATGCTCATCCTGATAAGGCATCAAATGTTGCTCAATCCATTAAACACACGGTTAAACCCATCACATATAGGACCTCAACCCCCTCCCCCCCCCTCCCCACCCATCCCTACCCTCGCTCAAACAATCCCTCTTCTGTTAAATGTAGTTTGTGAAACTATGTTTTTTTCACAATAATGATTGCGCAGAATCGGTAGAGCAACAGGCCTCCCCCCACAATGCCGTCATGCTTATGCGTATTTTCGGCCCCACTCAGAGAAGAGGGGCCCATTCAATTAGGATTACAACAGATTACTTTGAACAATGTCCGATTCGACCCGATACCGTCGGAATGCTCTGCCGACCACCATAAGAAACCCCAAAACACAATAACAATTCCCTTTCTTTTGGGCGCGGGTGTGGGGTGTGGGGTGTGGGGTGTGTGTGGGTGGGGGGGGGGGGATGGGGAGGGTGTTAGGGGGAGGAGGAGGGGGGAGGTAAAATATGGATTGTCTCATAAAAATAGGCGACAAGAATGAATGCAGAGAGCAAAACGGCAATTGATCCATTTCAAAATAAGCCTGCTGTTTTTTTAAAGTCATCGGCTTGCAGTCAAAATGAATGCGATTGATGCTTGTTATTCACTGATCTATGGAAGTTATCGGGCGCTGCTGGTGC
>CM059188.1:43668005-43702397 GCA_030323885.1 Branchipolynoe longqiensis
GGATACTTAGTGTAGTGCCACCTGAATGTTTACATCCTGGAGACAGGATAGAACACTTCTACTGAGTTGCTTGTTGGAGACACATATCAATACATGGTGCCAGGAGTAAAAAGCTGATAATAATGGCAGATCACAAGCTACAACCACCAGGATATCTTAAGCTGAAAGAGGAGAATGTGGCAAATCATTGGGAAAAGTGGAGGAAGCAACTCAACTGGTATTTTGTGGCAGCAGGGGTGCCAGAGGATGCAGACAAGAGGAGGGTTGCAATGCTACTCACCTATGGTGGCCCAGATGCGATGGAAGTCTTTGAAACATTTGAATATCACGAGGGTGAGTCAGAGGATGATTTCAAATGTGTAATACAAAAGTTTGATGAATTGTGTCGACCACAAAAGAATATCAGATATGAAAGATACAAGTTCTGGAGTAGGCGCCAAGAAGCTGGTGAGACATTGGATGCATTTGTCACAAACTTGCGCACATTGGCAGCCACCTGTGAGCTGGGAAACCTCCGTGACGAACTAGTACGGGATATGTTAGTTCTGGGCATCTCAGATGCACGTATGCGTGAGAAGATGTTGAGGGATAGGAATCTAACACTGAGGTCAGCCATAGAAACCTGTCGAGTGGCGGCAAGAGCGCGATCACAAGCGAAGATCCTGAACCCTGGGGAAGCACGGGAGACTGTAGCTGCCATTAGTCGCCGGCCGAACCAGTTAAGTGGAGATCAAGTGGGAAGTGGACATGGCCGTCATATTGAGTCACGAAATCATAACAAGCTGGAGACCCGTGGAAATGATTACGACTGCCGTTGGTGTGGTCGTAGGCATGGACCTAGGAACTGCCCAGCATGGAAGTTTAGGTGTGGGAAGTGTTCGATAAAAGGTCACTATACAAAGATGTGTACGGCGAAGGTGAGAGTGGTTGAAGCATTTGACGACGAGCATGCTGACAGCTCGGGCTATGAACCAGAACTATTTGTGGGTATGGTTGAAATGGTGAAAGTTGCACCGGACTACACATCTGTAGTTGGCATTCACCATATACAGTTGGGGAAAGACTCACGGTGGGTACATGTAGTTGATATAAATGGAGAGTTAGTCCCTATGAAGCTGGATACAGGAGCAGGAGCAAATCTATTAAATAAAGAGGACTATGGTAAGCTACGGGATAGACCTAAAGTGCATAAGGCCGGGGTCAGGCTCAGTGATTATAATGGACGTGACATTCCCGTGGTCGGCTCCTGCGTGGTAACAGTTCGTGCAAAAGTCGTAAGTCATCCACTGAGGTTTATCATTGTCAACAATGGCCCAAGCATCCTAGGAGCGGCAGCGTGTGAAAGACTAGGTTTGATCAAAAGGGTTTACAATGTTCGGAACAATAAAGAAGCAGAAGAGGAGGCCACAGACCTGAAGAAATGTGTGCTGCCAGAGGTGAGTGACAGATGGATGGGCGAGTTGACGGCATTGCCGTTTGTTCATAGAATTGTGCTGGGTGGAGACAACAGACCAGTGGTTAATGCAACAAGACGGGTGCCAGTGGCCATCAGAAACAAGCTGAAGGAGGAACTAGAGAGAATGGTCAAACTGAGGGTGATCGAAAAGGTGCAGGAGCCCACAGAGTGGGTGAGCAGCATGGTGGTGGTAGCCAAGCCTAATGGAAGCTTGAGAGTATGTCTAGACCCAAAGGACCTTAACAAGGCGATCTTGCGAGAGCGGTTCCAGCTCCCAACGAGGGAAGAAATCTTTGCAGGTATGGCAGGTGCAAGGTTCTTTTCGAAGCTGGATGCCTCTCAAGCATTCTGGCAGGTACCCTTGGATGCTATGTCAAAACCACTCACTACCTTTAACACCCCTTTCGGCCGCTACATGTATTGTGGACTACCCTATGGACTATGCTCTGCCCCTGAGGTGTTCCACAAGTATATGGAACAAATGTTTGGGGATATAGAGGGGGTAAGGGTATACATGGACGGTATACTAGTGTGGGGGTCAACAGAAGAGGAGCATGATCACAGGCTGACGGAGGTGAAGGCTAGAATTCAGAAATATGGCCTGCTCATGAACTGGAAGAAATGCGAGCTGAAGAAAGATGAGGTGGTATTCATTGGGGAGCACCTGAGTGGAGATGGGGTACGTCCCTCAAGTGACCGAATCGCAGCAATACTAGAGATGGAGAGGCCTAAGAATAAGGAGGGCATACAGAGGGCTCTAGGTTCAATTAACTTTGTGGAGAAATTTGTTCCCAATCTTGCAAGTCGATGCAAGAACCTCAGGGAGTTACTGGGGAAGAGTGTAGTGTGGCAGTGGCAGGCAGCACACGAAAAGGAGTGGCAGGAGATCAAGTACATTCTGTCCACCATGCCTGTACTAGCATTCTTCGATCCAGTATTAGAGACCAAAGTATCGACAGATGCATCAAAGGATGGGCTGGGGGCTGTGCTCCTCCAGCTGCATGATAAGGAATGGAAGCCTGTGGCATATGGGGCCAGAGGGTTGAGTGAGTGTGAAAAAAGATATGCGCAGATTGAGAAGGAGTGCCTGGGCATCGCATATGGGTGTGAGAAGTTCCACCATTACATCTTTGGGCTAAAGAGTGTGATTCTAGAGACAGATCACAAACCCCTCATTGCACTTAGCCAGAAGGCACTCATTGACATGACGCCGTGACGCCAAAGGCTGATGTTGAAGCTGCAGAGATACAGCTACATCATGGAGTGGACACCTGGCAGGTTACTGTACCTTGCGGACACGCTGTCGAGAGCAGTTGGCAGTGTAGAGGTAAAAAGTGAGATCTGTGAGGAAATAGAGGCACATGTCCTAGCAGTGTATGAGGGCCTTCCTGCTACGAATCAACAGCTGCAGAAAATTGCAGAGGAGACAGCAAAAGATGAGGTGCTCCTCGCTGTTCTGAGATGCATCACAGAGGGGTGGAGAGCAGGTGAGTGCATGGCATATGCACACTATAAAGACAAACTATATGTGGTAAAGGGGGTCATTCTGAAAGGTAACCGAATGGTCATACCCAGGAGCATGAGGAAGGAGATGCTGGAAAGACGCCATGTTGGGCATCTGGGAATAGAAAAGCAGAAGCGTATGGCTCGAGACTGCTTGTACTGGCCCAACATAAACAAGGACATTGAAGGGGCTGTGCAAGAGTGTGGAGTGTGTCAGCGGTACCGCCCTGCGCAACCCTAGGAGACCTACCAGCACCTGGAGAAGCATGGCGCTCGTGGGCCATGGGACAAGGTGGGGCTGGACCTGTTTCACTGGGGTGGAAAGGACTATGTGATCTGTGTGGATTACTGGTCCAACTATCCAGAGATCCCACTCTTGACACACACAAGCTCGGACCAAGTGATAATACATGTCAAGAGCATGTTTGCGAGGCATGGGATACCACGAGTAGTCATGAGTGACAATGGGCCTCAGTTTGCATCGAGTGCATTTAGGCGATTCGCCCAGGAGTACGAGTTTGAGCATCTGACGAGCAGTCCAGGATACCCCCAATCAAATGGGCAGGCTGAGCGTGCTGTGGGAATCATTAAGGGTCTTCTCAACAGAACCTGGGAGGATGGAGGAGATATCTACCTCGCCCTTCTTCAGTACAGGAAGGCTCCCAGATAGATGGGTAAGTCCCCGGCTGAATTGCTGATGGGCAGGAAGCTTAGGAGCCAGCTACCTGGTATGACAATGGGGAAGTCTGAGGACAAGAGAGAGTGTGGAGATAGTAAACGAGAGGAGATGAGGAGCAAACAAAAGGAACGATATGATCAAACAGCGAAAGACTTGCCACCACTGGGCAGAGATGAGGTGGTGCGAGTGAGAGAGAAGCATTGGGACAGAAGAGCAGTAGTGCTAGAGGAGGTGAGACCAATGTCATACCGAGTCAGAATGGAGGATGGTGGGGAGTACATCCGAAACAGGAGGCATCTCCTTCAAGTCAAAGAACCCTACCTACCTGAGTATGAGCATCAGGAGGAGGATATAGGAACAGGAGGAATTGGAGAAGAGCCAGAAGAACCACCCACTCCAAGTGCAGCAAAGGTGGCTGCCCCTCCAGGAGATCCTGGGAACACAGTGAGGGGTGAAACCCTTCCTCTGCGCCGATCGACCAGAGTATCCCGACCAGTGATCAGGATGGATCTATAATAAGACACTAGACTACCATGTTGAACAACTTAACATTGACCACACATACTTTATATGTATGTGTGTATACATATAGATACCTAGCTATCTAATAACCATAACAGACACTATATGCTACTATAGTATCATAATACCCTTTATGGAGTGGGAGAGTAACTGTATGTGTATGTGTGTGTGTGAAGGGGGAAGATGTCTGGATACTTAGTGTAGTGCCACCTTATAATATTACTGGATGCCCGGCCACGTTTGGGACACCAGAGAATACTACAGAAACTCTCCCCTTCATATCACTTGTCTATCAACTCATTAACCAATGCTAAGGAAGAATGAAGTCAAGACACAGATAAACAGTGGAGAAGTTGTGCTTTACTAACACCAACTCCTGTCCACCTACCAGTGACCTATCATCCACACCCCTTGCCTTCTAGCCACACAAGATCTCATTACTACTTTAGCCTGTATAGAAAGCAGTGCTTACAGCTTATGGGACAAGAGTCCTATAGCTGTGTTCACACTCAATTAGAATAGATGAATTTTTGATAGCATCAGACAGAGTGTCTGGGGTTCCTGCTCAAGAGTAGGTGCGCCTCACTCCAGAGTCAGGAGTAGAGTGATCTCTCTCCAGGGGGTCTGAAGCAGAGTCTAGAATTAAGATCTTGGTTTGAGGCTAGTGTGGTCAGAGGGCCAATGGGATGCAGGTGACTGGGCAGTCCCCAGCCAGCCAATCAGGCACCTCCACAGTCAGGGTGGGTGGCACCCTCCCCCAGTAGGGGTAGCTGTCACTCAACCCAGCTGCAGGTGGTGCCCTGTGTATATGCAAATTAGGCTGGTGGACCAGCCCAGTGGTCAAGGCAGGGGGGGGCAGGTAGTTATACAGTTACAATAGATCTCTGTCAAAATGGTCTTCTCTCCAATTGCACTCTTTATGGATGCATAGAGACATATTTCAACAATCATGTACTGCCTCTTATATAGGAACATCTCTTCATTAATCTCAGGCATAATATATGAACATATATTTCACACAGCTTATATCATGTCATAATGGGAGTGGGATATTATTACTTTTAGTTTATATAACATCGTCCCCACACCGTCGCCCAAGACTAATAATGCTCTCTGCCAATATCTAATTCTTAACCGAAAATCCGTATATTTTTACAACGTCCCTCTTCCATTTCTACTTGCGCAAACGGCCAAGAAAAATGGAAGCCTTAAAACATTACGCCTTTTTCGGTTTAAGCCAGAGCAAGTGCTATACAGTGGAGCAAATATGAGCCGTCAATAGACATTATTTATTCCAGTACCCTTCTTGCTCGAATGTCCACACAATATCTTACTTAGGTGTATTCTCCACTGTATTGGCCACTCCTCCCTTCCCCACTGTTAAAGGTTTTTCTATTTTTCTCCAGTTCTCCACCACCTTGAGGACCATTCTCATCTATTTGTTTACAGTAATTGTTTAGACATGAACAGCCCCAGAATCTATATTTAGAATAGCGGTCCCAATGTAGACGGTGGCTTTGAACCGGCTATCTTGCTACATATTTATACTAGTTTTACTCCCCCCTTACATAATATCAAATTTATATTTACAAAGGCTGTCTTTTATCCTCCTGTCACTGTCCAGGCTGTGTCTGCTAATTCTCTTGCGCGCCCATGCCCCCTTTTTAAAACTCATGACACAAAAAAAATTAGTTTCAAAAATAGGGTAAGCAGGACAGAATAGCAACACAAGCAGGGAACCATGACAGGTCAGATCTTGCACAAGACAATCCGAATAACATGTCATTCAGTAGTGGTTGATCCCATCGACCAAGTTGACTACTGTAGATTTTACAGTACTTGCTTCCCTCAACCATCGACCTTGTATTTTAGTGCTTAATCGGATTTTGGCAAATGCTGTCATCTAGTCCCACATCGATACACCTGTCCCTCCATTTTTACCTCACCGACTATGAACTGTAAGAACCTGAGACGTCGATGGTAGACGCGTGGTTGCTCAGCAGGTCCTTATTTAGTTAACATAGCGGATCTCGCCTTATGGGCAAACAAGTACCAGCAATACACCTGTCCATCCATTTTGACCTCACCGCCTCTGAACTGTAAGGAACCTGGGAACGTCTATGATAGACGCGTACTCTTTCGACAGGTCCTTATTGCATTCATATTACGGGTCTCGCCTTATGGGAAAACAAGGTTTAAGCGGTTTGGTTCGATGATCTACTGTTTAGGGACTGTTTTCTTGTAACTTAGACTAGCGCCAACTCTTCGATCTCACCAAATACAAGTCGTATTGTGTCGAGTTAGAAGCAAATAATGACTCAATATGTGCCTTCTGTACAATGATACAGCATCCCATATCCATATCTGTATTAACACATAACATGGCAATTTTAATTTCATCTACGACAACGTTACACGGCGTCGTACTTGTACACACAATGACATTGTATAGAACCAATGTCATCCATCAAATGACCCAATTCATTTCCTGCCTCAATGGTTGTCCTAACCAACCACCGGTCCCATCACTCTAGTGACTCTCTGAATCATTGACCCTGTCAATCCTTGCCCAAGGTCAATCAAGTGATCCGAATCAATCAGATGACCCGAATCAATCAAATGCCTCAAACTCTTGAAATGAAACCAATCATTTCCTCCCTCAATGGTTGCCCTAGCCAACCACTGGTCCCGTCACTTCCAGTGACTCTCCGAGTCCTTGACCCCGTCAATCCTCGCCCATGATCAATCCAATGATCCTATTATTACGCCTACTGTGGCACCCGAGCGGCGATGCCCACACCAGTGGTGTGCACATCGTCGTGAGCCCACGCACGTCTGCAGCCTGTCCGGCACCGCATACCACCGATTGGATGCTCAGAAGCGGATTATGGATCCGAGATCCAATCGTGATAACACGCGCACCGCGATCAGTGCCTGCACCTCATTGGATTTACTTAAAAACCACATCCTTGGCTTTAACAAAAAAAAAATTCTGACTGGTGCTCGGATCACGTCCCTGCCGCACACTAACCTATGAGTACATGTAAATGGAGGGAGGCAGTGAACACACAGTGCGTCACCGTACCGTCCGCCCTACTCTAAGTCGTCTTCCTCTCATCTTTCCTATCGGACACGTGAACTCGTCCCTCCTACACATACATCGTCTTTCACTCCCATTTCCATCCATCGCACACGCGGACTCGTCCCTGCCGGACAGCATCGTCCGGTTCGATTCCATGAGCAGCCCGAGGCGCGAACTCGTCTATGGCTCAGTCAGCGCCGATGGGTCAGGTGGCCGCTAAGACCTTCCCATGGCTATATCCACGCCAGTTTCATGCAAGCAGGAATCAGAGAGGCACATAATGTTTATTTAATCCTCTCCCCCTTACTTTGCTACTGCGGGTTCTTTGCAAGCAGGAATCTGAGGAAAGACCAATTGCTATAATTAGCTTCCCCCCCTATACTTGTATTCTAACTAGCAGGGATCCGAGAGGCACCTAATGTCTAATTAAATCCTCCCCCCCTTACTTGTTCATTGTGGGTTGGGCGGGGAGCCTAATTTTCCCGTTATTCCCAAATCCCCCGAGCATTACCAGGATCCCGTGTCAGCTACCCGTCGCCAGACCGAAAGGCTTGGGAAGGGCTAGGAGTAGGTGACTAGAAATCCTTGATGGCAAGCCCCAGCGGTTCCGAGCGACTCTCACTCCTTTCAATAACCCTCGGTCAATTCCGACCGGTTACTTTAAGCGAATGAGGTCATTACTTTCTCTTAAATTTTCTACAACGTCCCTGCTCATCCCCCCAATTTCGTTTTGACACACGGGAAGTGCATACAATATGTGGAATAACACCACCCCTAGTAGACAGCTCGGAAACGTTTACATCACTTACACAAATTACACAACGTCCCTGCTCCTCCCCAATGTTTTATGGTTCAGACGCACCAGAGTGCATACACCTGTGCAATATACACTAACCCTTACCAAAAACAGTTTGGACAAACCTTGTCCACGACCACCCCCATTATACAGCGTCCCTGCTCCTCCCCAACCTTTATGGTTCAGACGCACCGACACTGTACACACATGTTGGCAACCCTCCTACACCCTATATGGCAGCGCGGCCAGCTCCAACATCGAGCCCTGCGCCTTATACCGCACGACGGTGTCTCTATGGATTGGTAACGGGGAGGGAGGGGGCAGGGCTTTGGATTCACAGACCACCACCTCCCTACCCACCGGTACCATCCCTTGTCTCCTCCCTGGGCGTCCGCCTCTGGTACAACGAGCTTGGCATCTGTAATAACAATACATCATACCACATAACACGCTTATACCGGCGACTGCCAACAAACAATACCACAATATACTGAAATGTTCAATACGGACGTAATCGTCCGGCACCTGCACTAGACCGTCCATCGACATCAGGGGAACCTGCAACTCTGGCAGGCGCTCAAGCTGCTCCTTCATCACTCGGTGGAGAGCAGGAGGCCATGAGACATTCAAGGCCGGTAGGTCCAGCCTTGATGGCATCCGTCGTATGTTCACGGTCTCATGTTTAACTGTCAGTGTTCGCAAAAGCCAACCTCTGCCCTCCACCACGCATGCCTCTGGCACCTGCAGCACTGTTGGGCCGATGATCCTCTTGTTAACCTGAGGCTTTCCGGCACAACGAATTGTCACTTCGATATGAGGTTCATGGGGTGCAATGTTCACACCACCCATGCCCTCCACAGGTGCCACAACGGTGGCAGACACAGTCTTTTGGATCTTCGTGATCCGCAGCTTGCAGTCTTCCGGTTTCGTCCCCGTCACGAGCGCCGCTTCGCAGCTCTGGTAGGTCATCTCCATGGCAGGATAGCACACCATGGGCAGGCTGCCCATGCAAGCTTCCGGAGAGAAGCTCGCCTTCCTTCTCGTGCTTACCGCTACCACAGATTTCCCCACCACGGTCCTTGAATGTTCATCGTCTAGCAGCACCGGCAGATACGTCAAGTGGTATGCCGCATACGTCTCCTGACTCACCATCTGTAGTCCTAGGCGGAAGGTGATCGACGCGTCCGGACCCCACACCGGTTCTACCCTTACATGTTGGTAGTACCAATGCAGATCGAGACCGTGAAAGCCCGCATCCTTGGCCGCCTTTATCACGAGTGCCAGCTGAGCCGGCATCAGTAGCGCCTCCGTCAACATGCCGCGCTCCAGCTGCATCACCATCCGGTGGTATAACGCTCGTTTTGACACGTAGTCGTCCACCACACTCTCCAACTCCTCCACTGCCAGCCTCACTCGCTGCAGCAGCGCCAAATCATTGGAGGTTTCCGTCATCTCCTCCGCTTCATCCTGTGCCAAGGCTATCATTGATTCAACTACCAAGACATGCACCGCTAATTGCAGCTGAATATTTCGGGTTCTATTCATTATCGAAAGCATGTGCTCTTGGTTATGCTTCAGGGCTTGCGTCTGTAGGCTGTGGGTGGTAATAGCCTGCTGCACTTTGTTTAGCTGTGCCTGGCTTACCGTCCCAAACAGCCATGATGCCGCCACCCCTACTGCATTAAAGAGTCCCCTCTTGGGCCGTTTAGCAAACACCTCAAGCACTTCAGGAGGGTCTTGCTCTAACCTGGCCCGCAGGACACTGAGCTTCATTTCCCAATGATGAACATTAACATACCACTTGTTCTTAGTCAATTTGTCCACATGGTCCCATACTTGTGAGAACCAGTGGTCCACCGGTGGCCGGTTTGGGGGTGTGATCAGCACCACCAGCTGCCACACAGCAGACACCGTCCTCACTTCTCCTTGGCCATTAACTAGGACACCATCATCCTTAAAAAGGTCGGTGCTGCTGCCCAGAGGCAGACAGCACCAGATGATTCCTATGTGCCAGTACAGTGACCACATGGTAGAAATTGACTTGGACATTAACATGCAGTCTCTGGGCTATAAGTTTCCGGAAATCGCATCCCGCAGCACTATATGAACAGCACCACCGGGCAGATCTGCTTATCAGCCCCAACACCACTCTATCCGACGAACACTAACGTGGTCTCCAAAATTTCCTGCTGCAATCAACTGGACAACTCCTGAATGCAACCTACTTGCACCCCGGAGGTTCCTGAAGCGATAAGTACTAAATTTCAGTCTTATAAACAAGCCTCAGCCTCCCGGACGAGCATCCCACTGAATCTACACCAAAGATTGTCCAACAATAATCAGTCACGTACTGGCGGTGTGTGCTTCTAACACACCGGCCTAGTTCAAGTCCTGCGCCGTGTGCCTCGTCCCGTGCACTAGCTTCCCGAACCCCCACTCACCGCTGGCCGTTACCGACGGCCACGTTGCTATACTCTTCACTGTCTTTAGTAGCAACCTACACCAATGTCTGTATATGAGCCTATCAGTAGGTGATGTTTGTGCACTGTCTAGCACCCGGTAGGTCGTGGGCTCCTCTTTGGCATTTTTCGTCCTAGCCACGCCTCGGGTGCTGTAAACCTCGAATTACAGATAAGACACACAACTCCGCCGCCCAAGTCCGTATCAGGAGGGAAAATCACACAATGTTCATGCTGTGTCTTACCGTCCGTATCCGGTCGTCGGCTTAATGTGCTTGCACGTCCCCGCAACACTGCAGGACACCACACTACAACAACAAAACATTATGCCTCATCAGTGTCAGGAGAAAAACCCCACCATGTCAGTGTACAGCCCACCAGCCTGCGACGCTTGTAACAATGTTCATGAGGTGCTTTGGCCTCACAATGTTCATGTAACTGTCTATCAGCACCCCCATGTGTGTGTAAACGCCCCTGATGCTGGAAATCACACAATGTTCGTGAACTGCTGGCTGTACACAATGTCTATGGCAATCCCCGCCGACCGTTACCACGTGCCTATGGATACAATGACACACCTCCAAGGTCAAATATATAATAAACTAAAATATCAACAAGTCAAGTTTCAAATGTTTTCGACCAACAATTTTCTCGACTCTGCACCCTCTCCTGCATATATATTTAGTCTTCCATAATACACACAGTCTACTGCTTCCTCCTGAAACCCCCACAGAACACCTCCACACAAGCAATGCAGGCACGTTTGGCTGACTGCTGTTCTTGTGGGTCTGGAATGGTTTCAAGCAGTCTCGTCTTCTCGCGGGTGTGTGAACGCAACACCCGCGTGTTGTAGCTGTCAGAAGGTGGTGGTGGTGGGCGTTTGATCGCCCCGGTTGCCGTCTGGCGATACCCCAGCTCCCGCGTCGTGTCCAGCGAAGTCACCAGCTGTGTCGCATCAGGCGAAGTCACCCGCTGTGTCGCGTCAGGCGAAGTGGACTGCTGGGTCAGTGGGTGCTGAGTGGGTGGCGTGTGGGTGGGCCCTGTGGTCCTCTCCCGACGTATTTCCCGCCACGCCTCCCTCACCTCCTCCGCCGTCTCCCCGGTTACATCATTGCCCGCCGTGCGGGGGGAGGGCGCGTGGTGGGCGGGTCTCTTACATCCGCGTGATGGGTCGACTTCCATCCCCAGGCCGTGTTCAATTACAGGATTGGGCCCGGGGTCAGTGGTCATTACCGGATTAGGCTCGTCATGCCATACCACCTGTCTGTGTTGCTGGGGAACAAAATGAGGAAGAGACACACAAGTACCGCCAGGTGCATCCCTGTCAGTCACCTTGTTATTACATTCTTCATTCACACTTTTATTCCACACAACATTCTTGTCACCCCTTTTAGCCTCATCCCCCTCTCCACTTACACCATGTTCAACAACCCTACTCTGCCCTTTATGGCCTCCATTTTCGACCTGTAGGCGAGACTTGCCACGCGTCACCATTGTGTGCGTGTTTAGCCAACCAGCCCTTGCGCCCTCACCGCTATAGTTTAGTAGACCTGGTAATTGCCCTTGAAATTGCCTTGTGGACAACTGACAATTTTCACCAACCCCAATTTCTTCACTACTTGTGTTGTGTGTGTGGCTGACAGTCTCCCTCTGCTGTAATTGCTGCTTCTTCCTTTGTCCGCGGGTTAGTCTGGAATTGATTAAATCCCACTCCATCTCCCCATCAGCCAATTTCACTTGATCTCGGTTTACTACCCTCTTTCTGTTTTCTGGGCCCACCACAGTCACCACAGCTCCCCTGACATCTGTCACAATAAATCCTGGATCAAACTGTCGGTCTAATGGCCCTGGCTCATTAACCAGCAACAGCACCGCATCTCCAACTTTCAACTGCACAGCATTAGCCCTATTAACTGCTCTGGCTGTATTATACTGCCTGCTGATGGCCCTGTTTCTTACTGCTTCCTGCAGTGAATCTGCCAATTCATCAATTCTCCTAGCTGCATTTGATGAAACCTCCCCAGTTTGTCTGTACAGTAGCTGTGACTGTGGCTTATTTGGATGTCTGCCAAACTGCAAATAGAATGGTGAAAATCCTGTGGGACCCAGAAATGTGCATCTGTATGCTAACAGTGCATCCCCTAAATATTCCTCCCACTCAGCTGCTCTTGAATTCACTAATTTAGCCAACATGCTTTTTAGTGTTCTGTGGAAACGTTCCACCATGCCATTCGATTGTGGGTGGTAGGGGGTGGTGCGTCTTACCTCCACCCCCAACTCTTCCAAATACCCCACAATGAGTTTGTTTTTGAACTCTAGCCCATTATCAGATAAAAATACCTCTGGTGCTGAATATCTGGGTATGTATTCTCTTACTAAATAATCATAGATCCCCTGTGCTGATTTGTTGGGGAGGGGTTTTACCTCCACCCAACCTGTGCAGTGATCTATGATAGATAGGAGATATTTGTTTCCTTCCTTACTTTCTGGGAATGGCCCTGTCAGGTCTGCTGCTACCAGCAGTCCTGGAGCTACTGGGAGTGGCATTGCAGTGGGGAGCGGATAATCCCGCTTCACTCGGTTTAGGGAGCATGGTGGGCATTTTGCTATAAATTTGGCAATATCCCCTCTCATGCCTGGCCACCTAAAGTGTTCTTGCACTCTCTGCAATGTTTTGGTCATTGCCATATGTCCCACATCTTTATGAGCCCGCTCTACCACCTGCTCTCTATATTCTACTGGCAACACTAATCTGGGATAGTTTTTTCCCCCTGGTGGTGGGATTAGGGAATACACCAACCCATCCATTAGTATATAATCATTCTGTTCATCCTTTGCCAGGCCCGCCTGTGCAGTGTCAGCCTGCATCTTGCCAATGGATTCCCTGTCCAGTTTGTAATACTCAAAAGGGACCTCTTCCTCCATACCTGCTATCTCTACCACTGACATTTGTTCTGGCTCTTCAGCCACCTCCACTGGTCTCAACCTAGACAGCATATCTGCCCATATATTGGATGCCCCGGCAAAATACTGGATTGGAGCTGAATATTCAGCCAACAACACTGCCCATCTCTGTAGGCGGCTGTTCTTCATCTCCTTCTGAAATAGGCACTTTAGAGGCTTGTGATCAGTATAAATCACAAAGTCAGCACCATATAGATATGGCCTCAACTTTATGAGTGCAAAGATCATTGCATATGCCTCCTTCTCAATGGTGGGGTAGTTCAGCTGTGCTGGATTTAACCTTCCACTAATCAGGTGCACTGGCCTCTCTATCCCATTCTCATCTTCCTGCACCAGTATTGCCCCTATGCTGTAATCTGAGGCGTCAGTATAGAGCTTGTAGGGTTTTGTGGGATCTGGAAATTTGAGTACCACACAGTCCAAAAGAAGCTGCTTCAGCTCTCTCCAGGCTTTTTGGCACTCAGCCCCCCACTCAAATCTCACAGATTGTTTGGTCAAATGGGTTAGTGGTGCTACCACATCCGCATAATTGACCATTAACTGTCGATAATAGTTGGCAGATCCCAGCACACGGCGCACTCCCTTTTTGTCAGTGGGAGGGGCCATGTCTCTGATTGCAGCAACTTTATCAGGATCTGCTTTTAGACCATCTGCACATACCACAAAACCCAACAGTTTGACCTCTCTCAGGCCAAATGAACATTTGGACTCCTTAATGACCAGGCCAGCCTCCTCTAGGGTGGCCAAGACCTCTGCCACATGAGCCCTGTGTTGTGTCTCATTCTGTGAATAGATGACTATGTCATCTAGGTAGATCAGGCATGATCTCCCCAGGAACTTGGCTAGAACTGAGTTCATCATGCGTTGGAACACTGCAGGTGCATTAGTGTGGCCAAACTGCATTCTTTTAAACTGAAACAGTCCCCTGTGGGTACTGATTGCAGTCTTCTCCCTGCTGTCTGGGTGCATTCTCACCTGCCAATAGCCTGATTTTAGGTCTATGGTGGTGAAGACTTTTGCATCTGTGAGTTGGTCAAAGATGTCTTGGATTCTGGGTAGTGGGTAGGCATCTTTATGAGTTACCTCATTCAGCCGCCTATAATCCCCACATAACCTAATAGCACCATCCTTTTTCGGAACAACCGTTACAGGGCTCGCCCATGCACTGCGACTTGGTTCTATTATGTCCTCTTTCAACATCTTCTCCAATTCTTCCTCTACCAGTTTCATTTTGGAGAGTGGAATTCTGTATGGTCTCTGGTTAATTGGGCGAGCATCCCCAGTGTCTATGGTCATCTCTACCACATCTGCAGTATTCAGTGCAGCCCCCTGGGTGGGAAACACTGTGGGGAACTTTTTCCTCCAGTACTCCACCTCTGAGACTATACCTGACACACTAGCACATGTAGCCTCTGTGCCCACCCACCTGTGCTCCTCACCATTCAGGATAATATTCATATCCGTGTAGGACAGCACGGCATCACACTGTTGCATGACATCCGTCCCTATCAGGATGTCATGCTGCAACTCACCTACCACACAAAACTCCCACTCCACTCCCACCAGGGTGACCTTCCCCACTCCCTTTGTAGGAATCAAATGTCCTGAAAGTGAGCGAAGCCTCAACCCTTGCCTGAGCTTACCTCTGGCATAACCTCTCAACTTAAGATCATTATAAACTTTGCTTCTCATCATGCTTTTACTGGCACCAGTATCAATTAACCCGGAGTATGAAATTCCGCCAAATTCCACTTGAATACATGGTCTTAGATCTGATGCCGCTCCTAGTTTCCCGACTGTGTGGGACCTGCTCTCATCGGTACTGTCGGCCGTGCCTGCCTACATCTTTCTTGGTGATCATATATATAATCCCGGTGGTAGTTATGTGCACAATAACTACACCTTACTGTCTCTCGCCTTGTACCTTGGTGAGACTGTCGAGGGGCGCGCTCCATCACCTGACGTGGTGCCCTCCTTCTCTCGCCTCTATTCCCCTGATTAATTGTGGGCAGTGTTGGTGCAGTCTGCACCACCACTGTTGACGGTGGTGCCGGTGCAATTGCCAACTGGGCAGCCTGTACTGGCCGCTCCGTGCGTTCTGCCATCATCTTTCTGAGACTTTTGATCTCACCCTGGAGCGTTTTAAAAGCTGCCCTATCTGTACTGGCCGCACCTGCCTCTACCCTAGTGTGCCCTTCTATAGCCCCTATCTCCATGGGCTCCTCCATCCTATGAGCCCCACTCAGCCTGCCCCCTGGCCCTGCCAGGCCTTCCTCGTTCTCCCTAGTTACAGACATGGCTGCTTCTAGGCTATCTGCCCTGGCCAGGCGCACATTCAGCCTGACCACTGGCTCGATCAGAGAGTCCTCAAATTTCTTGATGACCATGCCATGTACTACGCCCATCTTCCTTAGTCCCTTATCTGGCCAAGCCCTCTGTACCGCCGTACTGTATCGCAAACAGTACGCCGACATCAGCTCCCCTTTTTCTTGCTTTAGTGAGAACACTATATCAATTAGGGCAGTGGCTTCCCTGGCTGTCAAGAACAGTCCTACCAGGCGTTCCCGGACCTCCTCCCATGAGCTATTCTCATCATCTTCATATACGGAGTATATGACCTCATAGAGGTTGCCCTTAGAGTGACTGAGTGCAAACTTCACTACATCTGCCCCTCTGGCCCCGGATACTCTACCTGCCCGGCCAACCTGCTCTACCCAGCTCCTCAACACACCCAGATCGGAACCATCCACAGTAGCTATCTGCCTTCCCTGGTCCTTAAGATCCCGGACAGCTCTCTCCTCTAACTTCATTCGATCTCTCCCTAGCGCCAGGCGCTCCTCTCTTAATGATCGTTCCTCTGCGATCCTGGCCTGCTCCTGGCTAGGTCCAGCCCCATGCTCCCTGGTTTCCCTGATCACTCTGGCCTGTGTTTCCAACTGTCCAGCTGCATATTTAGTTAGATATACTAGCCGATCCGCATCTGTGGGTATCTCCCCTGCAGCTACCCCAGCTGTAAACCAGTCGGTAAACCCCCTATTTAATTCTGCTGCTACCATTGTGATAGCTGTACTGTTATCCGGCACAATGCCCCTCCTTCTATCTAAGATAATGGCCCGGGCAGCTCTAGACCTATCCAGTTTATTACTTTTATTCACTTAAGGTTACTTTAAGCTAAAGTAAAATATATTACCATGACCAACCTCCTATCGTCACTTCTCGTACATCTGCAACCACTGTGTTTTAATATAACAACTTCTTGGGTGATACCAACTGGATATTTTTAATTAGCATCCATATAAGCATCCAATCCTAATATGACTATATTCTTCAAACAGTCCCAGAATGCTCAATTTTTAGAGTTAACTTGCCCTAAATTCAGTCACTAATGTACCAGAATGTCTTGAATAGAGTCAGCTTTCTCCATACAACTCCACCTGTATGTGCATATATTCATAGAAATCCTATCTATCTGTCGACACCAACACCATATACATCGACGTACCGACTTCCGACTCCAACCAAAATCTGCAATATAGATATCAACATAAACCTCGACGTACCGGCGCACTACCCTGTCGATATATTTCAAACAAAATATAAATCGACGCACCGGCGCACAACTTTCCTATCTGTCGATATAGTTCAAACCAACCACATATCGACCATATCAGTGTCTAACTCCCTTAACTGTCGATATATTTAAAAATAAATATATATATATCGACGTACCGATGTACAACTCTCTGCTATCTGTTGATATATTTCACTTAAAATACACATCGGTGTACCGGCGCACAACTATCAACTCTGTACGTAGATTTCAAATAAATATAAATACATATAAATCGATGTACCATCGCACAACTCTGTCGATATATTTCAAATAAATATAAATCGACGTACCGACGCACAACTCTGTCGATATATTTCAAATAAATATAAATCGACGTACCATCGCACAACTCTGTCGATATATTTCAAATAAATATAAATCGACGTACCGACGCACACAACTCCCACCTACTATCAATATATATTTAAACAAAACCAAAAACACACCGACAACACCGATCTATGGGTCGTCTCAGGTCACAATCTCTCGACACACCCCCTACTCACTCCCCTACACACACGCGCGCACACGCAGGGTGGGTCGCCCTGCCACTACCGCCCCCACTACGTTAAAGCTGCACACTCAACTTGAAAACATCACATTTCTCAAACCCAAAACAATTATCCAGGTTTGATTCTGCCTATGTATGTCAGGTACCTGTGTGTTATTAAATATGCACTGTCTCCTGCAATGGACTACCACTGTTGATATATTTCAAACAAAATATACATCTATACAGTTTGGTTTCTCTCAAGTCAGCCCACACACACCAGTATCACTGTTGGCTGGATACAAAGGTTGGGTTGCGTCACTGCGTGTTGGTCACACTCCCACACACACACACAGTCTTCTATGTCGGCATCCACACAAAAGCTGGTGGTGTAATTGCTGATTGTGGTTCGCACCCCTACACACACACACTCAGACCCCTGCCGGTTGTTGATACACGGCGGTTGGCGTCCTTTGATTGTTGGTTGTGTAATTGCTGGGCACAGTTACAAAGGGTGGGTCGCATCACCACTTATCCTAACACCCACACAGAGACAAAGACCGACACCAGTATCACTGCTGGCTGAATACAAAGGATGGGTTACGTAACTGCTTCGCGTCATCCCTTTGTGGATTCAAACAGGCCATTTCCCCGCCAAATACGTTATTTGGACGCCAAACGCGTTATTTTCCCGCCAAATACGTTATTTCGACGCTGACCACGCTATTTTACCAATAAAATACGTCATTTTACCATTAAATACATTATTTTAACAATAAAATACGCCAAGTTACCATTACATACTTTATTTTAACGCGAAATACGTTATTCTAACGCGAACTACGTTATTTTAACGCGAATTACGTTATTCTAACGCAAATCGGACAAGAACTGACTGAGCAGCGAGTCTACGAATATATAAATCTTGAATAGCCTCGTGGTTCTGGCGGCATCGCGCACACACAAAACGGCCTTCCCCAATTGCAAACTATATATAAATTTATATTATTCTTTACCACAGAACTGGCGGCGTCGCGCACCACACAATGGCCTTCCCGAATTTCAAACTAAATGTATAAATATATATCAGCCTCCTACACTGGTCTGGCTGCGTCGCGCATACACACACGGCCTTCAACTATATATAAATTTATATCATTCTTTAACACAGAACTGGCGGCGTCGCGCACCACACAACAGCCTTCCCCAATCTCAACTTATATATAAATTTATATCGGTCTTTAACCCGAACCGTCGGCGCCGTGCACACCCGCACAACCTTCCCGAATCTCAAACAATACATAAATCTATATCGTTCTTTAACCCGAACTGGCGGTTTGGATAGAGAAAACGCACACCGACTAACCAAAATTCGTAATATATATATTATACATATATATATCAGTCTCATGCCCTGGCCTATCGTGTGGGTATGGCGGTTTCAACTTACAAAACGCACACACACAACTGACTAACCCGAATTTCGTAATATATATAAATATATATATACAATCGCTCACACCGGGCACAGCACGGACTCGCCGAATTTAATAATATATAAAATATATCTATAAAATCGTTCCTACTGGACATAGATCGCCTCTACTTGACACAGAACGCACCAGCCTCACACAGAACGCACTAGCCTCACACAGAACGCAGTAGCAACCTAAGCTTTCTTATTTATCTTTTTCCTTAGTTTTTCACCCCACTATACATACAGAGCATATATATCAACGTTCATACATTCAATAACCTTTTTCATTTTATGTATTGTGTGAGTGCAGGCAGTGTGTATGCTGTGTGGTTGTGTTTCCTTCCACTGTACCTTTGTTCACATACATATATACAAAAAATATATGTATCAAATTTTACAATCACCTATATATCAACACATATATATAGCCAAACATTCCCCTTCACACACATCTCGACACACATGCATCCCCACACATATATCAAATTTCTCACACACCACAGAGCTTTCAAATTCGTTACAAATAGCAGTACAATAGTGTCTCACCCCCATCTCGATGCCCCAGCGTCCCAAAGCAAGCGGTAACAGCACAAAACTGGACCCTACCTGACCATTGATGACGTGCGCGCGTGTCGTCATCACGGGTGTTCTCGTCGTCATCACGAGTTCTTCTGTCATGTCTGAGAATCGTCTCAGAGCTTCGTCATGGTCACCACTATAATATTACTGGATGCCCGGCCATGTTTGGGACACCAGAGAATACTACAGAAACTCTCCCCTTCATATCACTTGTCTATCAACTCATTAACCAATGCTAAGGAAGAATGAAGTCAAGACACAGATAAACAGTGGAGAAGTTGTGCTTTACTAACACCAACTCCTGTCCACCTACCAGTGACCTATCATCCACACCCCTTGCCTTCTAGCCACACAATATCTCATTACTACTTTAGCCTGTATAGAAAGCAGTGCCTACAGCTCATGGGACAGGAGTCCTATGGCTGTGTACACACTCAATTAGAATAGATGAATTTTGATAGCATCAGACAGAGTGTCTGGGGTTCCTGCTCAAGAGTAGGTGTGCCTCACTCCAGAGTCAGGAGTAGAGTGATCTCTCTCCAGGGGGTCTGAAGCAGAGTCTAGAATTAAGATCTTGGTTTGAGGCTAGTGTGGTCAGAGGGCCAATGGGATGCAGGTGACTGGGCAGTCCCCAGCCAGCCAATCAGGCACCTCCACAGTCAGGGTGGGTGGCACCCTCCCCCAGTAGGGGTAGCTGTCACTCAACCCAGCTGCAGGTGGTGCCCTGTGTGTATATGCAAATTAGGCTGGTGGACCAGCCCAGTGGTCAAGGCAGGGGGGGGGCAGGTAGTTATACAGTTACAATAGATCTCTGTTAAAATGGTCTTTTCTCCAATTGCACTCTTTATGGATGCATAGAGAAACATTTCAACAATCATGTACTGCCTCTTATATAGGAACATCTCTTCATTAATCTCAGGCATAATATATGAACATATATTTCACACAGCTTATATCATGTCATAATGGGAGTGGGATATTATTACTTTTAGTTTATATAACATCGTCCCCACTCCGTCGCCCAAGACTAATAATGCTCTCTGCCAATATATAACTCTTAACCGAAAATCCGTATATTTTTACAACCTGAATGTTTACATCCTGGAGACAGGATAGAACACTTCTACTGAGTTGCTTGTTGGAGACACATATCAATACAGTGACCAGCAACAGGATAGCTTTTGAATTTTGAATCATTTTCAGAAATGTAGAAGGCAATACAGCAATTATCTGTACAGAAGTGTGGCATTCAGCATAATTGTTTTGTTGTTGGTTTTCAAAATTTCATTGTTCATCGGACTATGCAACTTTAATAATAGATATATCTCAGTGCAATTTTCTGTGTAAGTAGCTGCCTGCTTGCTCTGTCCATTCCACCAGTTAGAATAAAAGTTAATGCACACAGTAGGGACCTAATTTGGGTTCTTCGCTTGTCATTGATCTGATTGCTCTAACAACATCGAAAAGCAACTAATGTCTCACTAATAATTTCCAAATGAAAGTACAAGGGGTGTTCGCCGAAGTTCTGTATAAATTTATGTATCCAGACTGTTACAGCACAAAATAAAAAATTCTGTGTAATTTTGATATCCAACCTTCCTCAACGTTTATGTCTGTTTGCAGCTGAAATCATAGCAAATAAACACATTCTGTCATTTCTAAGTAGCTTTCTAAACAATAGCACTAATAACATGTTTCGGACAATTTAGGCTATTTGCAAATCTTTTCCACATTTCTACTTAAGGTAATGATCGCCCTGCGGTTCTACGCATCTGGCAGCTTCCAAGATGTCTGCAGGGAGTTGATTGGCGTGGATCAGTCCACCGTCTCGCGGACTCTCCCTCGTGTGACGGAAGCACTCCTGCTGCAACTCCCCGAGACTGTGAAGCTTCCTACACAGGAGGCTGCTGAACACCCCAAGGTTAACACTATCACTCTCTCAATGTCCAGGTACATTTTACTTGACATTTGCTTTTTCTGTAGCCCATAATGCCCACATACATTTTATTCTACATTTCTGTTTTGTATACTCCTTATTTTAACTAGCATTATCAGTACAACAATGTGCTGTAGATTTAAGGCCTTTCACCATCATCTGACTATTTTCATTTCGTTGTAACTCACATGGCATATTGTTTTTTTCACGAGCTGTATCTATGGGCTTCTTTTGTGGTTGATTGGATCTAAAAATAGTGGGGTTACATGTGTAGTTAAATTTCAAGGGTACCTTTATGTTATGCTATTTCCAATAGTTTATGAAATCTTTGCTAACATCACCGATATCACACTCGTAGAAAATGTTTTGTGTAGTTTATTTCATGCACCTTTCCCCCTTTTTTATTCAAGGTGATTTGTGATGCCGAGCTCATATTCATCGACTATCGTCAAGTGGCCTGGCAGCGTCCATGATGCGCGGATCCTACAAGAGTCATACCTCTTCGAGGTGTTTGAGGGTGACGCGAAACCTGTCATGGGCCTGCTGCTGGGGGACATTGGGTACATGCTGCACGACTGGCTATTCACCCCTTTCCTCAAATCGGACTCACCGCAGCAGAGGGCATACAATAACCATCATAAACAAGCTAGGTCAATTGTGGAAATGTCCATAGGGATCTTAAAAAGACGCTGGCACTGTCTGCGTCGGCTGCGCTTGGACCCGGTGAAAGCGTGCAGTGTGATCACTGCGTGTGTGATACTGCACAATAAAGCACGCCTCCTCAACCTTGATGTACCGTCCGATTTGGAGTCAGACAATGAGGATGAGCCACATGGCGAGGAAGCAGACGAACCATATGATCAACGCTCTCACAACTACCAACAGTCAGAGCGTGTGCGTTCTCAGGTTGGGAAAGCTGCCCGCCAGAGAATGGTCGAAAACTACTTCTGATTGTCCATAAAATTAGGGCGACACGTCGTATTATATCATGAGTGTGTGTGTCGGGTGGGGATCAATAACTGTTCTAAAGTGCGTAAAGTTACATAGGCCGATGGTTTCGAGTTTCTGAAATTTTCTGCGATCAATACATTACGTTGATCGTTATATTGAACTTATTTTAGCTTGAAGTAACTTATATTTTAAGTGGCTAACTTTTGCGATATTTGAAGTCCAACCAGGCACAATAATTGTTGGCAAGCTTGTCAAAACTCTGACCCCATAGGCTTCTGCAGTAACGGGTGTTATTCAATTGACTCACTATTGCCTTCTATGTGGCAAAAAATGTTTAATAAGTGTTTCAGTATCTATGCTAATTATGATAAATATGTCCAATCAATTGGAGCGTTTTGGAACCTGGCCAACAGGGAATGGTCGATAGCTACTTCTGATTGTGTAACGTCAACAAAATTAGGTAGACAAAATGCGCATACAGTTATGGCGACACTTTTATTTTGGTCTTCTATTAATGACCTGTGGCCAGCTCCCTCTCCAACTTCACTATATCGACTAGTTCCCACCGACACTGAGCTTCTAGTAGGACTCTGGCCCTCAAGATGTGCTTCTAGTAAGAGTGTCTGTGCCCTCTGGCCCCCAAGCTGGGCTTCAAGCAGAGCCGTCTTAGCTTTGTTCTTCATGACTCCTGTTTTCAGCAATTCCACTAAGGACGCACGCTCATCTGTCGCGGTAGGGTACTCTGTTTGCGCTGGTCTCCTCCTGCGTCTTCTTGACCGCGGGTCCCTGGATGTCACCGGGGTGGCGGTCACCGGGGATGCATCTGGAGTCAAGATGGAGGTTTTTTTAATTGTAACTGGGGGACGGGTAAAATTGCATTTAAGGATCAAGGAGATATGACTTTTAGCATCACAGTATGAATATCAATTATTATGAGGATTTTGTAAAACCACACACATAACCCATACAAACAGTCTTGCACATTAAGCTGCGTTATACAAATCAATAATGCAACATACAATTTCCTATACTACATGTATCTTTGCACTATGACCCGAACTGACTACACCTTTGTAATAAAGTCTTGGTGGTGGGAACATATGTCATGAGACGTCAATTATGAGCCACATATAATATTTTCCTGGTTGTACAGTAAACAGCGTGTCCGCGGCAATACACCCAGGGCCTGTTGGAAAGGTCGGTGATGGGGTCGTTGTACAGGTGACAGGTGGCCTCATGCTAGCCCGGTACGTGTCTGTCGACATCCCACAGTCGGGCTGGCTTAGCGTGAAGGTGGTGATGTCTGTGTCTGCCTCGCAATCTGGCACAGCCTCGTACCACCCAATCTCCACCTCGCTTTCCACAGGCAAATCACATGGCCCTGCAAAAAGTCCAAATTGTGATTTTTAGTCTGTGCACTTTCTGTTGTATTCTTGTGGGTGCGGCTGGGCAGTGCTGGGTGGGGTAGGTATGAGTAAGAGTATTGTTTAGTGGTGGGTGGCAAGGACATAGTTTGCTACAGATGGGAAGATATGCCATGCGACGTCAATAGCTGCAGAATCCTATGCCATGACTATATGGTCAGTTCTCATTAATCTGCAACTCGTGTGTTTTAAATACCACAAATGTGGTATCGATGTGTACGATGTGGTCATAAAAGTTGGGCCCAAAGATAGTGATAGTTGGTTAGTTGTTGGAAAATTTCTAGCACCAAAGTTGTGATTTGTGTATATAAGCTTTGATTTTTATCCTAACATGTGTGGGTTGGTAACAATTTTGGTGCAAAAAATGAAATAAATGTAACAGCAAATATGATATAGCAGCACATGTGTGACTATTATCCGGGATAAAGCACATTGTACTCACTGGCAAAGCTGGCCGGACAGGGTGCTGGAAGAGAGGTAGAGAGAGTTAGGATTTTACCTCATAATTTATGTTGCGGTTCAACACACCATTAAAATGTCCAAATACGAAGAAACATTCATGTTATGCTTTGGAGGTAAGAGTGTAGCACTCATACTACCTTGATTCTATTTCCAAATCAAATAACTTGTTATCAGCAGGGTTTAACCTAAGAATTTATGTTGCAATCGAAGACACCATTAAATTTTCTAAATAAGAACAAAGACTTGTGTTATGCTTTGGAGGTAAGAGTGTAGCCGTCACACTTCCATGATTCTATTGCTAAATCAAATAACTTGTTATAACCGCCGTTTCACCTAATAATTTATGTTGCGATTGAAGACACCATTAAATTGTCTAAATCGGAACAAACACTCGTGTTATGCTTTGGAGGTAAGAGTGTAGCCCTCACACTTCGATGATTCTATTTAAAAATCAATTAACTTTAGTTAGTTATTGCTATAAACTTACCCCTCACGGCCGCATAGAGGTTCGACTGCAAACCTATTATTTTTTTGACGCTTTCAGCGTAGGGGAGTGGATGCTCCGGAGGCCCTCCTCCCGTCTCCATGGCCCTTCTCTGTCGGTTGAGGACCTCCGACTTCATGGCCTTCCACTTTTCTTTGATTTCAGACCGCGAACGCCTAGCAACGCCACACGAGTTGATAGTGTCGACAACTCTGTCCCACGCCAGGTTTTTTTCACGCAGGGTAATGTTATTGCTGAATGCCGAGAAAAACATTTCCCTCCCGAGCAGCACCTCGTCCAGTAGGACTTGGATTTCCTGTTCCCCACAGTTGGCCTTCCTTGGGTGCTTGGTGGGACAACCTGACCCTTGAGAAGCCATCGTAGTAGTAGCAGCAGCAGCAGCAGCAGCGGATATTACTTGTAGTAGTCGTCGGTGTGTGTGTAAACCTGTGTGGGGCGGTGTGTATTTATGTATGCGTCTGTGTATATATGTATGTGTCTGCCTCTCTTTGTGTGCGTCTGTCTATGTAGTCGTAGTCGTGGTTGTATTACTTGTAGTAGGTGTAGTAGTGGTACTGAGTCGTAGTGAGTGGTAGTGACTGTCTGTCACTTGTAGTTGACAAACCAAAGTGACTGTGTATATATGTATGTATGTGTCTGTATGTGTCTGCCTCTGTCTGTGAGCATCTGTCTATGAAGTAGTAGTAGTGCTACTGAGTCGTAGTGAGTGGTAGTGACTGTCTGTCACTTGTAGTTATATGTATGTATGTATGTATGAATGTATGTGTCTGTATGTGACTGTCTGTCACTTGTAGTTGACAAACCAAAGTGACTGTGTACATATGTATGTGTCTGTATGTGTCTGCCTCTGTCTGGGAGCGTCTGTCTATGTAGTAGTAGTAGTGGTTGTTGTAGTTGTAGTAGGTGTACCAGTTGTAGTAGTTGTAGTATTTGTAGTAGTCTTTCGAACGGGTAAAGTCTTATTTTGCTCATGTATCTGCACAACACAAGTAACGCTGGTCCAAACGGATAACAATACGCATACAGTGGGGCTGCTGGGAACAAGTTAGAGGGGATACCCAAAATGTATAGATACGCGCACATTTAGAATTGACTCAGAGGGGGGAAATCATGTTTATTTGGCAGAAAAGAAGTTACATTTTGTGAATTCAACCACAAATCAAAACCATATTAACGCCGCCGCCGCTGCAATTTTCCCAAATGCAACCACAATTCGAAGCGATCTTTAGGCCGCCGCGGCATGAGCGGCGATATTGTCAAATAGCATTGCTCGCCGGCAACAGGCTCACAGGGATTTCCCAAATCTATAAATAAATTCATGTCTAGATAACACAAACCGTTTAGCACCCATGCATACGGCGTGACATACTTCGCGACGCCCCTGATAACCGGTGATACTTACCCGGTATTAGATGGTTAACACCACACGCCACTAACACCGCTCCATGCATATGGCCCCTGTATGTCATCCAATATGGCCACCGAAAGTTGCCTCATGACGTCATTACACCCCCTCTATAATCATAGGAGGCATTCGACTGGGCCCTTTCTATCCGCAACATTTATGGATGGATCGGATGGAGCCACAACACACATCCGTATCATACGTATATAAACCCACTTCCGGTCCCAGTCGAATATAGGAGAAGGGTCCACAGCGAGGAAAGGAGGAAAAACGGGTGACCACTGTCCCATATTCAGCATACCCTTGCAGGAATAGTTTCCCATTCTTTAAGTCCTGATATTGTCTGATTTAAACAGAAGTCGATGTAGATCAATTAAAAATATACTTCAAGCACTTTAATCTGTGCAAAAGATACATATGTATGTGTAACTATGTCTGAACAAGAAACTACTAAAAAAATAATGGGATCTTTCCATAATTTGAGCCAATCAGAGCTGTTCTTTTCCATTGCAAATGGCCACCCCCTTATGGGGTGGCCATTGGAGATAAGAACTCTGGAAAATTATTACTGTATTGGTATATTTACATGTATTACTGAATTGAAGTATGTTGGTATTATATATTGTATGAAAGGAGGTAAATGCTGAAACTAAGGGCAGCATATACAGTTAATGCAGACTGGTTTCTTCACCCAGACAACTAGTCTGTGAAGAATGCCACAGAATGGGTATAATAATTAAGTCAAGAATTAAGTTCTGTGTGCCTGTTATGGTATGATTTACAATGCCAGTATCTGAGGGAGTTTTAGCACACAGGTGACAATGCATGGGGGCTGTGTGTGTGTGTGTGAGTGTTTGCAGGACCTGCCAAAGCCAGGTGTCAGGCTGGAGGTGGGAGGAGGAGTGTGTGTGTCTCTGTGTGTGTGTGTGTGGTGATCCCTCCCTGCCCCACCTGGTGGCAGTTTGCTGAACTAAAGATGATAAAATATGTAATTCTCAAAGTAAGGCATGTAGAAACTCCTACTATTTTGGAGTTGTCCCAATCTAAGTATCACCGGTTATCAGGGGCGTCGCGAAGTATGTCACGCCGTATGCATGGGTGCTAAACAGTTTGTGTTATCTAAATATAAACAGGGTTGATACTCCCATATAAGTGTAATTGGTGAACTTGATGGAAAAATATGTATCTGACTTGGGGTGGGTGGGTTGTCCCCCCCACCCCTTACCTAGATGGGGGGAGGGGAGTGGTGGGGGTCCACCCACTCCCACCCTGCCTCCCCCACCACTGACTGGAGGAGTTCAACCAATGAAATGCCATGTTACTGTCTCTGACTGAGGAGACTCCCAGCAACTGTGTACCTGTATTTTGGATGTTTTCCATCTGAATAAAAGAGCTGGGCAGGGGGTGTGGCAAGCAGATGACCTGGAGACAGCACAGCAGGAGGAGCCAGCCACCCCTCCCTACTAGACTTTACCACACTTAATTTCTGTTGGGTTGATATTTCTTGGAGCAGATATAGTAAACAGATATAGTAAGCAGATACAGTAAGCGGATCATTGCTTGAGTAATATCATACATTAGTGCTTTCCGGCCTCCACACACAGAAGTTAGGGTTCTATTTCCTATAAAGATTCTAGTGTGTAAAATACCGCTAGTTAACAGTGGTGGACCATGACGGCTTTGTCAATTCTGGTGAGTTTTTTGTTGTTGCTTGCATTGTTGACAACAAACTGCATATTTTCTGATTCGAACAGGTACTCAGGAGGAGGTGTCCAGTGATAATATTGTGATATTTTAATTGTGTTATTTGCTCTTAGGATTTGTTGTTGGTTGCTAACATGTTTTGTTGTGTACATTTTGAGGGCATTTTGTGGGGATGATGGGAAATGTAGCAGTATAGCTGCGGTCCTAACGCACGCGGATGGCAGACAGCCACCAGGGGTAAATCTGCGAGTGTGTTTGCCATGGGTGCATATTTCTGTGACAGACTATAGTCAGAAGAAGACTGAAGAATGGTTGTAAGGGGTAACTTAGTGATTCTGACAGTAATGTGAACATGTTGTAAAAATATACGGATTTTCGGTTAAGAATTATATATTGGCAGAGAGCATTATTATTCTTGGATGTCGGAGGGGGACTTAAGTTATGTAAACTAAAAGTAACTAAAATCAATAGAATCCCACTCCCAGTGTACATGATGCTGAGTGAGGTAAACTATATGTTATATATTATGAGTGGAGTTGATGGAAATGTACATGATGCTGAATGATGTAAACTATCTGTTATATATGATGTTTGGAGTTAATGAAAAGAGTTCCTTTGCAAGAAACAGTACATGATGGTTGAAATGTTCTCTATCTGTTCATAAAGAATACAAAGGAGGAAAAGAATGATTTTACTATATACAAATCTGTAACTGTTGCAACATCCTGTCCACCCAAGACCACCGACTGACCCACCTGCCTTATTTGCATATGTATAGAGTACACCACCTGCAGCTGGTTTGAGTGACGGCCCCTAATGGGGTGGTCACCCACCCAGTCTGTGGGGAGTGTCTCATTGGCTGGCTGGGGAATGTCCGGTCACCTGACTCCCTTGGCCTATCCTGACCACACACTAGTCTCAGCTAATTAATTATTCATGAGTTTGCTTCAGACACACTGAAGGAGAATCACTCTCAGCCTGGCTCTGGAGTGAGACACACCTACTCTAGAGCAGGACCCCAGACACTCTGTCTGATGCTATCAAAATTCAGCTATTCTAATTGAGTGTACACACAGCCATAGGACTCCTGTCCCATGGGCTGTAGGCACTGTTTGCAGTATACCGGTTAAAGAGACAATGAGACATAGTGTGGGCAGTATATGAGGAGTACAGGTGCTAGGTCACATGTAAGGGGGATGACAGGAGTTGCTGCCAATAAAGCACAACTTATTCACTGTTCATCCTTGTGACTAGTTTTCCTTCCTCTTTCCAGACATGGTTAAATTGATTAGGCTAATTGCATCACAGGTGAAATGAAGGGGGAGAGTTTTGGAATTACATAGGGTGCTCACAGCGGCAGAGCATCCGTGTTTTTATAATGATTCTAATTGAGTGTATCCACAGCCATAGGACTCCTGTCCCATGGGTTGTAGGCACTGGTTCAACATACAGGCTAAAGTGACTATGAGACATAGTGTGGGCAGTATAGGAGGAGTACAGGTGCTAGGTGACATGCTGCCAATAAAGCACAACTTATTCACTGTTCATCCTTGTGACTAGTTTTCCTTCCTCTTTCTAGACATGGTTAAATTGATCAGGCTAATTGCATCACAGGTGAAATGAAGGGGGAGAGTATTGTAATCACATAGGGTTCTCACAGCGGCAGAGACCCGTGTTTTTATAACTGGCGACCATGACGAATTCTGAGACGATTCTCAGAGATGACTGAAGAACTCGAGAGGGAGAGTGCCACGATGACGCCCGTGATGACGCGAGATCTCGATGAGGCGATAGCGATGACAGACACACCAACGATGAACGGCGAACACCGCGTGGGCGAACACCGCGTGGGCGAACACCGCGTGGGCGAACACCGCATGGGCGACCAACAGGTAGGGCTCAGTTTTGTTTTATCACTTGTTTTGGGTGCTGGGGCGCCGAGACGGGGTGAGACACTGTGTACCACTGTTCGTTGTAATGAGTGTTCTGTGTGTGAGAGTGAAGCTGTGAACGTATGTTATTGGTAAATTAACGTATTTTAATGAAAATTAACGTATTTTAATGGAAATTAACGTATTTTAATGAAAATTAACGTATTTTAATGAAAATTAACGTATTTTAATGTAAGATTAACGTATTTTAATGAAAAGTAACGTATTTTCTGGATACTATAGCAAGGTAGCTAGTAAATAGGAGTGGCGAGGGGGCTGTAACTAATAGAATATTAGTATTCGCACTCCTTTGACTAGGCTATAAGGAGGGTACCCAGTAGTAACACGACCCACTGTCTGCATAAACAACCCACAGGGGTATGTGTGTGTGTGAGTGTGGGGGTGAGCTGAGAGAGTGCAAGCAGCAATCATACCGCCCACCGCCGGGTTTATAACAGCCGGCAGGACTCAAAGGGACTGTGTGTGTGTGTGTGTGGAAGTGAGCTGGGGGCTGCACCCAGCAGTCACTCTGCACACCCTTGATATCCAACCAACAGGTTACTGAAGTTAAAGGGGCATAGTCCAAGGGTGGAAATATAGTATTCCCAGGAATGTTTTGTTGTTGTCTAAATTAAAGTGGGATTGCAGTTGATGACGAAAGGTTGGTGAGTGCACATGTATCTAACATACAGGGGTCGCAGGCAGATCTAGAACAGTGTTGTTGGTGTGAAGATTTGTGTTTGTTTTCGTTGAGTGTGCCACCTTTCTAAAGTAGTGGGGCTGTCACCGTGGGAACAAATGGACCATCCTAAACTGTGTGTCGTTGGTGTGAGGGAGGACGGCACCAGGTTAGCGCAAAGTTTATTGCAGTGCGTGCAGGGATCCGTGTGTACGTGTAAGGGATAGCGCAGTGCCTAAGCAATAGCGACGCGCCGGCAGGGCTCAAAGGAGAGTAAGTAGGGGGTGTGTCCAGATGCCTGTGACCTGAGGCGAACCCAGTAGGCGTCGGGTGTTTTAAAATCTGTCGGGTGTGTTATAATCTGTCGGGTGGTTGAATGGAGTGGAGTTGTTTTGATATATAGATATCAATGTACGTCGGTACTACGGTACGTCGGTACGTCGGTACGTCGGTATATAGTTGTTTTGATACATATTGATAGGATTGTATGACGGTACATTGATATATGTTCATTGTGGATATAGGTGGTTGATATATATTATATTGTAATATATAGCAGAGGATAGAAAGAGGTATTGTGCCAGATAACAGTACAGCTATCACAATGGCAGAAGTTGAGTTGAGTAGGGGGTTTGAGGACTGGTTCACACTTGGGGTAGCTGCAGGGGAGATACCCACAGATGCAGACCGGCTTGTATATTTGACCAAATATGCAGCCGGGCAGTTGGAAGCCCAGGCCAGGGTGCTCAGGGAAAATAGAGAACAGGGGGCTGGACCTAGCCAGGAGCAGGCCAGGGCTGTGGAAGAGAGAGCAGTCAGACAGGAGCACCTTTGGTGTAAATAGAGATCTAGTAAAATAGAGATTATAGAAAAGAAGAAAAAAAAGTAAGCGATCTAAAAAGACAGGGATAGACATGATAGCCCTAGTTGGATGGTGTGGATCGGGTGCCATTCGTGGACATGGTGTTAGAGCAGGTAGGAGGGGTTAGAGTGTCAGCGGTCAAATGGCGCGATTGTAGTTGAAATTGACACTTTGTATTCCAAGGGAACTACATGGGTGTCTATCGTTTATAGTAGGATGAGCCACACTGTTTGGGGGCGGTCAGGGAACGTTGTTGGGTGTTTTAACAGCAGGAAGCACTGCATAATAATAAACGTATTTATCAAAAATGTAAAATAAGGGTAGAGTAAAGATGGAATAATGTATGCGCATTTCACGTAAAGCAGTGCATAGGGCATAGCGCCATTTGAGATAAGGGTACATCAGGGTCTGGGGGTCAGTCAGGCATGTTGATAAAAAGATTTGGAGGACTTCATTGATTGAGCCAGTGGTCAGGCTGAATGTACGCCTGGCCAGGGCAGTGAGTTTAGAAACAGCCATGTCAGTAGCCAGGGAAAACGAAGAAGGACTGGCCGGTCCAGGGGGAAGGATGACTGGGGCCCATAGGATGGAGGAGCCCATGGAGGTAGGAGCCATGGAGACTAATACTAGGGCAGATGCTAGGGAAGATAGGGCAGCATTTAAGATGCTCCAGGGGGAGATAAAAAGCCTCAGGAAGCTGGTAGCAGAGGCATGATGCGGACAAGTACTAGGCCAGGCCCAGTTGGCAATTGCACCGGCACCACCATCTACAGTAGTGGTGCAGACTGCACCAACACTGCCCACAAATAATCCTGTAAATAGAGGTGAGAGAAGGAGGGCGCCACGTCAAAGAGTGGGGCGCGCCCCTCGACAGGCTTTCCAGGGTCCTGGGAGAGATAGAGGCAGGTGTAGTTATTGTGCACATGACTACCACCATGATTATGTGGCTACCCATGAGGAAAAGGTGCAGGCAAGTGTGGCTGACTGTTACAGTGAAATCAGGTCCTGTGCAGTAGAAAAAGTAGGTGAGGCACCAGATCGAAGACCATGTATCAAGATGAAATTTGGTGGAATTTCATATTCAGGTCTAATTGATACTGGTGCCAGTAAAAGTATGATAAAGAATAAAGTATACAATGCTCTTAAATTGAGAGGTTATGCCAGAGGTAAGCTCAGGCAGGGATTGAAGCTTCACTCACTTTCAGGACATGTGATTCCTATAAGGGGAGTGGGGAAGGTCACTCTAGGGAGTTGAGGTGTGAGTTTTTGTTTAGTGAAGAATTGCCGCATCTATTATCTGTAGTGACGATGTCCTGTCTTTCGGGTAGATGTGTCGCGTTAGACTACCGTTATGATAATATCTTTCTTGGGAGGAGAAATGTTTTGTTAGAGAAGCTACAAGTATTATTTATAGTACTTGGGGGTAGTATTACTATATTTTACCAACGCTTAATTGCAGTGGAGAAAGACATCCTTAATACTACAAGCAGAGCATAACAGGAAGGGGGTACTGTGGTGGCCTGTAAAAATAGAAAATGCGGTTACGTGAATAGAGACCAATGTCAATGTGCGATGGGAAATGGAATGGGATTTGATTAATTCCAGGTTGACCAGAGCCCAAAGAAAGAAGCAAAGATTGCATAAAAAAGTCAGAAATGAAGTAGAAAGACTAAGAGCCCGAGATGAAGGGCAAAGCACAGGTGGGGAGTCATTGGATGGGAATGGGAATTGTCAATTGCCCGAGAGGCAATTCCAAGGACAATTACCACACCCGATGGGTCCTCATAGGGCAGGTGGGGGGCCACGTGCACCCAGCACTCATGGCATGATGATGAGGGGGCGGCAAAAGCACCCCCCACCAGTGGTGAGATGGGCAGCATTCCCACGGGCAGAGCCCCCACCCAGAATGCAGGGAAATGATGACACTAATGAGAGTCAGGGTGATAGAGGCCGAGGTGGTGATAGAGGTAGTAAACCAAATGATGACACTAATGAGAGTCAGGGTGATAGAGGCCGAGGTGGTGATAGAGGTAGTAAACCAAATGAGAATACTGATGAGATGCAGGGTGACAGAAGTGATACCGGAACTGGGAATGGAGGTGGTATGAATGTGAGTGGAAGTGAAGGGCGGACTAATGGGACAGTTAATGGTACTTGTGTGTCTCGCCTGTGTTTTGTTCCCCGGCTTCCTGAACAGGTGGTGAGGCATCCTGGTCCTGACCGTGTGAGGCGCAGCAAACCGGAAAAAAACGTATCAACCGTGTTGATGGTGGTAGACCTGACGCGGATGAAAGAGGTGAGGGAGCGGGGCTTGGATGAGCTTACCGCCTACTACAACCCGACCTCTGTCGCCCTCACGGGGGTGGGGTGGATGAAGCTAACTGCGAGACGAGCGGAAAGGAGGTAAAGAGAAATCAAGGCGGGATGCAGCGCTTCGGCAGCCTCCCTGCACCACCAGCAGACACCACCCAAATTCACTACAACCACTATAAACCCACCTGTACGCGGGCTCGGGAACGCGACAGTTTAGTTGCATATCGTGGGGACTCCCTGTGGGATGTTGTCAGGAAAGAGCCTGATGCGACGGGGTGAGACTGAGATATCGTCGGTTCGGGCATGTCACCGGGGCGTTAAAAGCCCCACCCCAACCCCGCCACTCAAGCAGAGGTCACAAACTGACCGACAGTGTTGCGTTTTCACACCCGAGAGAAGACTAGGCTGCTTGAAACAATCCCAGATGCACAGGAACAACAATTAGCAAAACGCGCCTGCATTGCTTGTGTGGAGGTGTTCTGTGGAGGTTTGAGGAAAAAGCAGTAGTCTGTATGTATTCCTGAATATTATATATATATTCACGAGATCGTGCATATATGAGAATTTTTTTTTGGACAAAAACATTGAAACTTTGACTTT
>CM059188.1:44317032-44357554 GCA_030323885.1 Branchipolynoe longqiensis
GACCGGATGTGCTTACCTCTCCCTAGCCTGAGGCTAGCCTGAGGCTGTATACCGAGGTAAAATATATATATATATATATATATATATATATATATATATGTGTGTGTGTGTGCGTGTGTGTGTGTGTCTTTAGCTCTGTGTGTGTTTTAGCAGTGCCTTTTACAGGTGTAGTAAAGTGATAAAAATCCACGTGACCTCAGATGTCCGTTTCTTACGCAGAACACTTTATTACTCACCCTGCTCGTTTGGACAATTTGAGTTTGTCAATATTTTCTATGAACCCCCACACCTCTTCCCCCCACCTCTACCCCCCCCCCCCCCACAAACACAGCGGGTAGAGGTGGGGTGGGGTGGAGTACAGGGGCCATATGCGGGAGTCAGTGTTAGCGAGCCAAAACGCGTTTATATGGGATTTCTGGTTTAGCGCCGAAAAGTTGGTATGCATGGAGCAGTGTTAGGCCTAACACCACGCGTTTAAGGTCCGCGACACTAACCCTGTTTCATATGATGTTTACGGGCGGTGTTAGCGTAAGGTTGTCGCCAAATCTATTGAATGCGATCATATTTAACAGAATTACATACGCAATAAGTGAAATTTCATTAAATTAACCGTAAATCCGAAGCAATATTAAGGGGCTGTCACATTACGGCGTATGGCGGGAGCGTATTGAAAACCTACGTACGCCATCGGGTGCCACTTTCGGGTGTGTTTGAGCGTATGAGGAGCGTATGAAGAGCGTATGCGTAGCGTATGGGAGCGTATGGGAGCGTGCTGTGACATTTTTTGACATTTTGGGCCATACGCCCTCATAGGTCGTGTTTTTTTTAGCATGCACAAAAAAAATAGGACGGACGGATTTATGAAAGCGTATGGCGGCGTATGCATCATAGGCTTCACATACGCCGGCGTGTTGCGGCACTGGCGGCGTATGCGTAGCGTATGCGTAGCGTATGCGTAGCGTATGCGGCGTATGGCGACGTATATGACGTAAGCCGCTACGCCGCCATACGCTCCCGCCATACGCCGTAATGTGACAGCGCCTTTAACGCTGCCGCCGCATTGGCGGCGATGTTAATATTGTCAAATCGAATCGATGAACGAAAAGTAAACAAATCGCCGCCGCCGCCGCATCGACTTCGCTTTCCATACTGGCAGCGGCGGTGGTTTGCTCACTGTACCTTCGTCGATTCGAAAATATAACTATTAATATCGCCGCCAATGCGGTGGTAGCCTTAATAACGCTTCGAATTTAGGGTTAAATTGATAAAATTTCACTTATTGCGTATGTAATTCTGTTAAATATGATCGCATTCAATAGATTTGAGCATAATATTTGGCTACAAAGGCAGAGGGATTTCCCAAATCTATAAATAAAGTCACGTTTAGCTATAATGAAAGTGTTACGCGCTCCTGCATACGACTTGACAGATTTCCCGACGTCGGTGATAGCTAAACGGTAATAGGGCCTAACACCAAACCCCGCTAACACTGACTCCTGCATATGGCCCCAGGACTCCCCTCCTCTATCCCGACCCTCACCCCCCTGTCCGCGGAAAAGCACTGATCGCTACATGGACCGATTCTATTTTATGCATATGTAAGATCCCGGTGATATCGCAAGCCATTGCAAAACTAGTGGAATCAACTTCAACTCTGTTGGTTGGTTGTTGGGAGTTTTACATCCTGGCAACATCTAAGATCATATCAGGATGGGTACCGACTTGTGACAGTGTTCGCTCATGATTTTATAGTGATGCCCCACTGGGATACCAGGCCGTCAGCGCCATGCCCTAATAAAGTAATATCCCACTCAGTCACATTATCCTGACACCAAGCCAATCAGTTCTTGCCCTAACCTAATATTGCCAAGTGTCTGACTAACAACAGGCGTTGATGGAATCTCATCTTTAGACCAATCGGTGGGGCTCGCTCCGTAGGGCTGCCTGGGACTGGGAGCGCATGCGCACCGACATGTTGAGTGCTCGGTGGTGAAGCGCGGGAACGAACCACACTGTACCTGTCTGCCATTGACTGTCACTTACTGGACATGTAGCCCACCCCATCCCGGCCGGGGGTGAGCTGCTAGGTGTCAGTGCCACCACACCCCCAGTAGTAGTTAGGTGTTAGTGCCACCGCACCCGGGCGCCAGTAGCTGTTAGGTGTTAGTGCCACCACACACTGGCCCCAGTAGCTGTTAGGTGTTAGTGCCACCCCACCCCTGCCCCAGTAGCTGTTAGGTGTTAGTGCCACCACACCCCGGCCCCAGTAGCTGTTAGGTGTTAGTGCCACCCCACCCCGGCCCCAGTAGCTGTTAGGTGTTAGTGCCACCCCATCCTGGCCCCAGTAGCTGTTAGGTGTTAGTGCCACCACACCCCGGCCCCAGTAGCTGTTAGGTGTTAGTGCCACCACACCCCAGCCCCCGTAGCTGTTAGGTGTTAGTGCCACCCCACCCTGGCCCCAGTAGCTGTTACGGAGGTGGTACATTATCCTGATACTCTGCTAACCAGTCCTTACCGCCTCTTAGTAATGCCAAATACCAGGCTAGGTAGCGACAGGTATCAATTTTAAAAGTCATCGATTTGACGCGGCTGGGATTCAAACTCCCGACCTTCCGCACTGTAAGCTTGCGCTCTACCGATTCGGCGCTGGGTTCGTTCGGTCACCAGCCCCTGATGCCGTTATTCCCACCGACGAGCTGCAGTCGCCTGGTCTTCCAGCCTCTGCATTCATCTCAGAGAAACTTTTGATGCTGACTGACTCTTTACACTCCCCCCTCCCACCCCGCCCCCTCAAATAAAGAAACCATCGGAGACAAAAACCAACAAGCGCACGAATCGCACGCGGCGGAAGCCGACCCGGATCCACAAAAGTGGGTTCTGTGGGTTGTGGATGAAATGAAGGGTGAATAAACCTTTTCCGCGAAGCATGCGCACTGACCTGCTACACGCACCATTAGTTCCGGCACTGCCGTCAGGGGGCGTGTTGGCGGTGACAAGCAGCTATACCGTGATTGTAGCGAAACCCTTGATGCAGGAGACAGTGGTCTGATAGGACCTGACCTAATTTGATCGGGCATGGCCCTGATCTTCTCAATAGATGCTCAGAGCTGCTCTGAATTATCCCCCGCACCGCTCTCCCTCCACATGGGCCTGTTCCTGGGGGTGGGAGTGGTGGGGAGTACAATCAGTAGAACTGACGACAATACGCAGTGTCAACCCGCTCAAGCCCTGCTAATTATGTCAATCGCTCATTCAAAGAAACAGTATGGCACACTGTGTGGGCGTTGAGTGGTGGGGGGAAGGGCGGAAAGGATTCGGGGAAACAATCAAATCAAAAACAATTAAATACAAAGGTTGCCCGCCATCACATTAGTCACGGCATCACAATGTCATCACGAGAAGGGAAAGAGGTGGGAAAGCACAATCAAATACAATTTTTTTTAAACAATCAAATACGCAAGTCGCCCACCATCATATCAGTCATCGCGTCACAACGTCATCGTGAAGGGGCAAAGGAGGCAGAGAAAACAAATCAAATAAAAAACAATCAAATACGCATGTCGCCCACCATCACATTAGTCACCGCGTCACAATGTCATCGCGAGAGGGGTAGGAGGCGAGGAAAACACAATCAAATCAAAAACAATCAAATACTAAAAGTAGTGGATGCGCATGCGTGCACATGTCGGTATTGTGACGGGTAAGTGCGGTGGGAATGCACAGTGGGCGGGGAGTGTTCCACTCCTACTGTGGCCGCAGGAAACTACACCAGGCAGCACGACGCTTGGTGGCGCCACGCACAGTGCCCAGCGTCGTAGGAACGCGCGCATGCGCACTGTCACAAAGCGGGCGGCGCGCCACCTGGCGTTTTTCTGGGTAATAAAATGTGCTGGAGTATTTATGGTTTATAATTATATGATTATTTCATATATCAGCATACTATTCTATGAATAAACTGTACTGATATTTGAATTCTTTGTCCGATTTAGTCTGAGCATTCATACATTTTTGCTGCAGCATTCATGTTTGATTATCCACTGGGGTCTGGGGCATGTGTGGGCCCTTTGTATAAATGTATGTATGTATGTATGTATGTATGTATGTATGTATGTATGTATGTATGTATGTATGTATGTATGTATGTATGTATGTATGTATGTATGTATGTATGTATGTATGTATGTATGTGGGTCATTCTCTAAAACTGGGCACAAAAGTGTGACATGGAAACCAAAAGTGAAAACCTTCCAAATAATAGCAAACATCCTTCCAAATAATAGCCTAATAATATGTCAGAGTTGAAAAAAATGAGTTTCACTTTTTGAATTAGATCTTATACAAAGTGAGCAATACATTAATTAATATCACTTGTGTAACATGAAAATCAAAGACACATCCAGAACCTCATTTTAACATATACAACATAGTCAAACAAGATTTATTGATTACTGTTAAGCAGACAAGGTTATGACTTACGAGAAAAATGGTGAAAGATTAGTGGGAAAAATGTTTGGCTACATGTATGGTGTCAATGTGTCAATTTTCACATTTTCACTCTAGTGCAAAATCACACAATTATAATTTTGATATCTTTTGTGGGATAAATTCAATACATGTAGAACTGCTAACATACCTAATAGACAGAGGGTACAATAATTATTTGACTTGCTATCAACAAAACAAAGAGTTAATTATCAGAATCGGAACGTGGAGACCAAATATGTGGTGCCCAGTTTTGGAGAATGACCTATGTATGTATGTATGTATGTATGTATGTATGTATGTTATGTATGTAATGTATGTATGTATGTATGTGTGTATGTATGTATGTTTTTTATGTATGTATGTACGTACGTACGTACGTATGTACGTCCGTCCGCATGCATGCATGTATGTATGTATGTATGTATGTATGTATGTATGTATGTATGTATGTATGTATGTATGTATGTATGTATGTATGTATGTATTATGTGGATGGATGTATGTATGTATGTATGTATGTATGTATGTATGTATGTATGTATGTATGTATGTACCAAGCCGCCAGCACCATGACCTGATATCCCCTAAGTCACATTATCCTGAAAACTGAGCCAACCAGTCCTTGCCCTATCCTAACAATGTCTCATGCCTCACTAGGAAGCAACAAATATAAATGTTCAAATCATAATATATATATATATACATATATATAAACACACACACATACATACACACACACATACATAGGTATATACCTTTATACTGAAATGCGAAATAATCTGAATTCTGAAACAGGAGCGGGACGTAGCGCAGACGGTAGTGTCCAGCTGTGTAGGTGTGGGTCATCCTACCCATCCTGCTCATTGGATCCATTTGCAGTTTGGGTTATTTTCTGTTCCAGCCAGTGGTATGTGCTATCCTGTCTGTGGCAAAGTGCATATAAAAGACCCCTTGCTGCTTGTCGGAAAGAATAGCCAATGTGGTGGCAGGAGCTTTCCTCAAAAGAAATGTGTCAGAATGACCAAAATGTTTTACGTCCAACAGCCGTTGATAAAAATCAATGCACTCTAGAGGCGTCGTTAAATAAAACAAACTTTTTTGGGGGGTTAAATTCCGAAACACAGCTGGTGTGAATGATTTCGGATAAGGGATTGTGCACTGTAGTGGCAATAGATGGGGATAGAACGCTATTTCCCACCCCCTCTCCCGCCACCTACGCGCTCCCATCACCCCGCTCATCATCGCACTACCCACAGCATCAGCATCATCATCATCATCATCATCATCACCACCACCAGCATCCCACGCACACATTATCTAACCATCAACCATCACCACCCCAGTCCTACACCCTCATCACCGAAACTACTCTACCCCCATATCGTACCGCCATTCCCACATGTAATGAAAACCACATGAAAACCACCACCCACCTGCCCACCCCATATGAGCACCCCGAGACTACAGGTTCAGTATCCTACACACTGTGGCAACCAACCCAACCACTGCTGTCCCAACACCACCTCATTAAAGGGGCTGTCACATTAGGGTTTTTTGCGGGAGCGTATGGCGGCGTATGGTTGGGTTTGTTGGGGTTTGTGTGGTTGTTGTTGTGGTGGTTGGGTGGGGTGTTTTGGTGTTTGTGTTTTGGGTGTGTTTTTGTGGGGTGGTGGTTTGGGGTTTTTGGGGTTTTGTGTGGGGGGGGTGTTGGGTTTTGTGTGGGGTGTGTGTGATGCGGCGTAGGCGCGTTACGTCATATACGTCGGCATACGCTGTATACGCTACTCATACGCTATGCATACGCTACTCATACGCTACTCATACGCCGCCAGATGCCGGCTTATGAGGCATACGCCGCCATACGCTTTCATAAATCCGTCCGTCCACATTTTTTTGTGCATGCTAAAAAAATCTCGACCTATGAGGGTGTATGGCCCATACGCTACTCATACGCCGGCATACGCTCCTCATACGCCGGCATACGCTCCTCGTACGCTAGGGGTACGCCGGCATAGGTTTTTCATACGCTCAACTTGTGTCACCGGCGTATCTCTAGCGTATCTCTAGCGTATGTAGCGTATGCATAACCTATGAGTTACGTATGGGAGCGTACTCCTAGCGTATGCACAGCGTATGCACAGCATATGCACGCTACTCATATGCGCATACGCTACGCGTACGCTACTCATACGCTACTCGTACGCTCCACATGCCAATCAAAACTGTCAAAAAATGTCACAGCACGCTCCCATACGCTCCTCATACGCTCCTCGTACGCTCCTCATAGGTTCCACATACGCTCAAAACCAGCCGAAAGGTCACCAAATGTCATCATAGGCCGGCACGCGCAGGACCTACGTAGGTTTTCAATACGCTCCCGCCATACGCCGTAATGTGACAGGGCCTTAACACCGTCCTGTCACTACCAGTACCACACAACCACCCACATCTCCTACCCCCCACCCCCACACCCTCCCACACATTACCACCTCACCACACCATCGACACCACGAACACCTCTCACAGCACTACCCCATCCGTATCTACTACCTCCACCCCACTACTCACCCCATACCCACCCACACATCCAGCCACACCGTCACTCACCACCACCACCACCACCACCACCGCCTCATACTGCACTTCCTCCCACACACACCTCCAGCCCCACCTACATTCACCACCACCAACACCACCACCTCATACAGCACTGCCCCACCCACACCCACACCTTCAGCCTCCACAACGACGACGACGACCACCAACACCAACAGCTCATACTGCACTGCCCCCCACACACCTCCAGCCCCAGCTCCATTCACCACCACCACCACTACCACCCCAACCCCTCATACTGCACTGCCCCAACCACGCCCCACAGGGCGCCCCCTTGTGGAGACGCGGTTGATTAGCTGCTCAGTTTCCCGCGGAGTAATACTTCCCACGCGACACGAGACATCCTAATGAGTAAGAAATAATACCCCTGTCACATTACGACGTTTCTCGCCAACGCGCGTCGACGTGTGTCACTTTTTGGCACTACGTCAGGAGATGTCTGGAAGCGTTACGTGGGCGTTGGTAATCGTTGATGGACGGTGACGGTCGGTGATGCGCATCAGGGTATCGGCGAAGTTTTGCGCTTGCACAAAACCTTCGACGTGCGACAACGCGTGGGTGCCAATATTATGGCGACGTCAGAAGCACGTCGACATCGCTGGAATAACGTAATGCGAACGCCAAGCACACTTCACGCGCACGTTAGGGTCGTGCCCACACATTGCGCCAAAATGTTGCTTTTGTTGTTTTATGTCCTAGCTACATCTAAGGTCATATCAGGACGGCGCGCCAAACTTTTTTGTGTTTTTTTCTCACGCGTCCATATACGTTACCACAACGTCGGCCGCATGCTACCAACACTTTGCGCTAACGTCAAACTTCCCCACCGCACCGAAAAGATTGACGTTTCTCGACTTTTTTTGCACGTTGGCGGCGCGCCGGCGAGAAGCGTCGTAATGTGACAGCACCATAAGATCGCATTTAACCGGCAACTTGAGTCCGCGACCCCGAAATAACGCAATGCGCGTTTATAGATGAGTCGGAATGCGGTCGAATTGCGTTCTCACTCGAACACCCCCCCACCCACCCACACACACCATCCCCACCCCACCTCCCCGCTCCATTCCTCACCGAGAAGGACGAGAGTGATTGTTTGATTGTTTGATTGATTGATGATTTTTATACCGTGTCAACCTCAAAAGCCATATTCACGGCAAAAAGTGACTAGAATTTATTGTAAATTTTTTTTTCTCTCTAGAAACTAACATGAGTAAAAAAGACGGCGAAATTTATGTCACAAGACATAAGTAATAGTTAGTCTCACGTGCTATTTACATTTTCTAAATGTGGACATATGGTCATAATCAAGCTAAATGTGTTTGAATGTCAGTGGGTACTGACACTCAGCGCATTCTGGTGGGATGGGGGTGGGGGAGGAGGGGAGGGGAGGTATTCAAGGCAGGAAGATCAACCTCTCACACCAGACGGGATGGCCGAATGAGTTGAGCTTCCGTCTCCCGTTTTGGTATATCGTGGGATTCGAACGAACGGGTATGAACCCATGTCGAGTCAAACTAATGCCGTAAAAATTGATATTGTCGCTTCCCAACCAGGCGCTCAGCATTATTAGGGTAGGGCAAGGAGTGGTTCGATATCTAATTCACATTATCCTTACACTGGTAAGGATAATGTGACTTGAGTGGGATATCAGATCATGGTGCTGGTGGCCTGGTCTCCCAGTGGGGGAGCACTATAAGGTCGCCATGAGTGCGCACTGTGACAAGTCGGTACTCATCCTGATATGACCGGGCGCGGTGGCCGAATCGGTAGAGCACAGGCCTCGCGTGCAGAAGATCGGGAGTTCGCGAGTTCGGTTCCCGGTCCAGTCAAACCAATGACTTAAAAATTGATACTTGTCGCTTCCTAGCCTGGTGCTCGGCATTATTAGGATAGGGCAAGGGCTGGTTAGCTCAGTGTCAGGATAATGTGACTGAGTGGGATATCGGGTCATGGTGCCGGCAGCCTGATTTCCCAGTGGGGCAGCACTATAAAATCGCCATGAGTGCATACTGTCACAAGTCGGTACCCGTCCTGATATGACCCTAGATGTTGCTAGGATGTAAAACAACAACAAACAAACAAACAAATCCTGATATGACCTTAGGTGTTTTGAGGAATCGGCTTCAAACTGACAACTCTGAACCTAGATACAAGATTCACCCCGTACTGCTGCAGTAGGGGTGGAAACCAACCCTATGTAAAAGCTGTCGAAAATGCGGGTCAAAGAATTGAGAGCCTAATTTCACAATCTAAGAAGCAACATTTATTCTTTACAGATATCTTATTGATAGCCCGCTACCTTTGAGTTGAAAAATATAATATAATATCTAGTTTAATACGATTTAAAAGTGAAATCGACGGCGTTCTGCGGCCGCCATCTTGTCTTTTTGCATTCTCTCCGATTTCACCAAATCTGTGCCGATATAAGTAGCCACAGTTTCTAGTTCAGGTTCCATACTAAAGTTATTTTCGCCAGTATTTACACTATGTTGTCCTTCACCCGTGTACTACAAGTACCGGGTGAATCTTTTATCTACTCTGAACCCAGACCACTGTTGCCTTCGAATAACAGGTGGCATGTCATTGGAAGGGCAATCAAGTGAAATAAAGACAGTTTGTGCGCTGACAAATTGTTCACACGTGCATGGCAAAGGTTCACTGTTAACAGGGGTCGCTGAAGACAGGTAAAATAACAATAAGTACACAATACTAGCCATTTCAGTCTGCAACTAACTTGGACATCACAGATGGATGTATTTGTTATTATGTAGAATATATATATTTATTAGTCAGTTATTGTGGGATATAGGATTGGAGAGTTAAGGGTTCTGGGGTTAATACTGGATGAGGTGGTCTGTGTAAGTGATCAGGACCTGACAAGCTTTCAGAGCGTAGCAATTTTGAACATTAGTTACTGAAGTATAATGCATTTTCATAAATAACTGGGGATATCAGGTTTTTCTTTTAAGTTTTTGTTAACGTTTAAATATAGTTAGAAAGACGATCAACACATGTTACTAATCATGTTTACAAGAAGAGCACTGGGCACGATTCGCACTACGCAGAAATACACACATATACACACATACACACATACATACATACATACATACATACATACATACATACATACATACATACATACATACATAGACAAACATACACATATGTACATACATACAGATAAATAGTGGTTGGTTTTGTAGTTAATGTAGAAAAACTGCCTCAGCTACTCAACAAACGTCCTCCCGTTGTGAGTTGATTATGCTAATTGCTGGACCCGGATGTGCTTCCTTCTCCCTGGACTACGACTAGCCAGAGGTGTAGTACCGAGGTAAAATATATATGTAAGGTTGTGTGTGTGTATGTATATATATATATATATATATATATATATATATATATATATATATATATATATATACATGCACACAAAATATACATAACATACACACATACACATACATGTGCATGCATTTATATGCATACATACACCAATACACATACATGCCCACACATACATACAAGAAAATACACTTACATACAGACATACATACACATGCATGTATATACAAATGCGCATACACACATATCCATACACACATACATACACACAGACATACATACTCCCCCCCCCAGCCCACACACGCACCTTTTATTATATCGTCTCAATCTGCGACAACCCAAAATAGACATCCATTAAACCACACTAAGCATCCACACTAATCACGAACCAGTGTCTGCAGGTGTTTAGCTCGCAGCTTGAACAACTTCCCGACAACCCCTCCCCCCCCCCTCGCCCCCCCCCTAGATCGCCTCTCTCCCCATTGGCCCTGCCGGGGGCCCCTCCTCGACCTCCCACAGCCGGGTCCACCTCCCCCTCAAAGATCCCCCGGCCCGCCCCCAACTCACGGCCGGGTCTATCTCCGCATCCGCATCCGCATCCCCCTCCCGCTCCCGCATCCGCCTTCCCCTCCCCCTCCATCAACCGCACACGGCCGGGTCCGCCTCCCCCAGACCACCCCCACGGCCGGCGTCCCCTCACCCCCACCCCCCCCCCCCCCCCACGGCCCGGTCCGCGTCCGGCGATCACCGACCCCCCGACGGCCGGATCCACCTTCCCCTCCCCCTCCCCCGCGCCGGGTCCACCTCTGCGGGCGTGGTGGTGTGCGGTGAAGGTGCATGCTCTGGCCGTTCCATGAATACCGGTCCCCAGTTCGCACGGTAAGCCCGTGCGTGGAGGAGCTCGGCTTGTTCTGAATGAAGCATGCATTCCTTATGGGGCTGTCACACTACGACGCTTCTCGCCGGCGACCCGTCAACGTGTGGTGTATTTGGGCGAAAATGGGTGAAATATCGAGAAACGCTGGGAGCGCGTTATGCGCGCGTCGGTACACGTCGGTACACTATGTTTGACGTTGACGGTCGGCGGAGAAAGTCGGCGCGCGTTATTGGTCGCTGAGTGTTTTCAACATGTCAAAAACAACCCAACGACCGCCAGCGCGCGCAAATATATGGGTAAGGACGTTAGGCGCGCGTCGCGCTGCGTTGGACGCGCCGGAATAACGTTATGGGAACGCTAGGAAGACGCCGCGCGCGCGGGAGGGTCGTTGCTCACACGTTGCGGCAAACTGGGCCGTTTTTGTTTTACGCCCTAGCAACATTTAAGGTTAAATGAAGACGTCGCGCCAAACTTTTTTTTTTTTCCCCAGCGCGTCGACACACGTTGGCCGCGCGCGCATAACGCGCCGCGCTGACGCCGATCTTTTCCCCCAAACCGCCGAAAAGTTTGACGTTTCTCGACGCGCAAGATTTTATTTTCAACGCTGACGTGCAAATATATGGGTAAGGACGTCGTAGTGTGACAGCCCCATAACACGCGGCATGCGGTATGCGAATGAGACAAAAAATCGAAATGCCTTGAAGTCAATGGACTACATTCCTTACACGCGGTATGCGAATGTGAATGTGAATGCGAATGCGTCAACTCGATCGGTCCCTGTAGCGATCGGTGCGGCATGCGCCATGCGGTGTGCGAATAGAAACGTCAGTCGCACTTGTCCATTAGTTTTAGATGAGGAGAGGCGACTGAGCATTACGGAACGGTCACACACAAGGGTGCAGAGGGGAAACATATGGTAGTGGTGGTGGTGGGGTTCGGGTTGGTAAAAATGCTACCATAGCCACAAAAATATGACTACTTATCTATAATTTGGTAATTATAAAGGTAGGACCAAGAGGTACATAGATATAAATGCCATATTAGGTCATATACAGTGCAGCATTGAGTATACTTGTTTATTTTTATTTTTTAAATATAGCCAGTCGTGTGCCGCATGCCGCATGCCACGTGTAAGGAATCATGCCATTCGCATACCGCATGCCGCATACCGCGTGTAAGGAATGCGCGCTTGACCCGTGTTTACAGCCCCGGTGTGTGTGTGGGAGTGGGAGGGAGTGGGAGGGGGCGGGGGCGGGGGCAGGGGGCGCGGGGGCGGACGGACGGACCTTGATCATCCATAAAGTGCGCACCGGGGTCACATCATCCTGGCGGTTACCGCCCTCCCCGGGTCGCCATGGTAACAGCGGGCGCCACGCATGTTTGCGCACTACTCTACTGCGTAGTGATGCTTACTCAACCGCGAAATACTCGCGCGCCAAAAGACACCCCCCCCCCAACAACAACGACAACAAAACACCATACACGAGCATAAACACCCCATCAGAAAAAAAGAAAGAAAAAAAGAACACACGGCTCGCACACATACACACACGCCTGACACATACACACACGCCTGACACATACACACACGCCCCACACATACACCCCCCCCCTCACATATGTATGCACACACACTATATTTACTAAGTTAGAACACGGACAGGACGCGGTGGCCCAATCGGTTGAGCCCAGGCTTCCCATGCGGAAGGTCGGGGGTTCGAATCCCAACCGAGTCAAACCAATGACTTATATAATTGATACTTGTCGCTACCTAGCCTGGCGCTCGACATTAACAGGATAGAACAAGGACTGATTCGCATAGAATCAGGATAATGTGACTGTGGGATATCAATCAGGTTATGGTGCCAGCAGCCTGGTCTCCCAGTGGGGCAGCACTATAAAGTTGCCATGAGTGCACACTGTCACAAGTCCGTACCCACCCTGATATGACCTTAGATATTGCTAGATTGTAAAACAACAACAAACATACAAACTTGACTATGGCATAGACAGATGACGTATTACCAGAGATCACTGTAAAAGCTGAGTTATTAATTGCTAATGACTGACTGGGGTGGGCATAACATCTTAGGTCATTTCGCGACGGGTATCGATTGGTGGCTGTCATACTAGCGTACCATGCTGCCACCACAATAATAACCTGTCCTAGAAACACCGCGCGCCAGGCAAGGTAGCGTCGTGTATCAATTTGGTAAATCTTTGCTTTGACTCTGGGATCGAACACACCACCTCCCGCTTCAGAAAAGGTTGATCTATTCGTTTAACTATCTGATGCAGTCGGTGACGGAAGGAGCTAGAACAGACAACCGTGTGGTTCCTAAGATGGAGGCAAAATACGACGGCATGGATTTCAGTTACTGTTAACGGAAACCATGGTTACCCACCCACATCCATTTATGATTGTCGTGCCAATATAATACCGCTGAGTACACTATTTCACGCATACAAATAAGTCCTGGTCAAAATACGCTTCAACTAAACACGACGCAATTAACCACAACCCGAGCAGATATCGTATTACATTGCAGACACGCTAAGAAAATGTACACTGACTCCATCACCTCACCAAACTCCACCAACCTCACTGTACAGTCTACATACTCAACCCTCACTCTACCTACCCAAACTCACTCCATCACCTCACCAAACTCCACCAACCTCACTGTACAGTCTACATACTCAACCCTCACTCTACCTACCCAAACTCACTCCATCACCCCACCAAACTCCTCCAACCTCACTGTACCCAGCCTACATACTGAACCTCACTCTACGTACCCAAACTCACTCCATCACCCCACCAAACTCCACCAACCTCACTGTACATTTTCCAAACTCACTCCATCCCCACCAACTCACAACCTCACTGTACAGCCTACATACTCAACCTCACTCTACCTACCCAAACTCACTCCATCAACCCACAAATCCTCCACCTCACTGACCCATCCTACATCTCAACCCTCACTCTACTACCAATCACTCCATCACCTCACCAAACTCCACCAACCTCACTGTACAGTCTACATATTCAACCCTCACTCTACCTACCCAAACTCACTCCATCAACCCACCAAACTCCACCAACCTCACTGTACACATCCTACATACTCAACCCTCACTCTACCCACCCAAACTCACTTCATCAACCCACCAAACTCCACCAACCTCACGTTTTTTTTTCATCAACCCACCAAACTCCACCAACCTCACTGTACCCAGCCTACATACTCAAAACCCTCACTCTACCTACCCAAACTCACTCCATCAACCCACCAAACTCCTCCAACCTCACTGTACCCAGCCTACATACTGAACCTCACTCTACCTACCCAAACTCACTCCATCACCCCACCAAACTCCACCAACCTCACTGTACACAGCCTACATACTCAACCCTCACTCTACCTACCCAAACTCACTCCATCAACCCACCAAACTCCTCCAACCTCACTGTACCCATCCTACATACCGAACCCTCACTCTACCTACCCAAACTCACTCCATCAACCCACCAAACTCCTCCAACCTCACTGCACCCAGCCTACATACCGAACCCTCACTCTACCTACCCAAACTCACTCTATCAACCCACCAAACTCCTCCAACCTCACTGTACCCATCCTACATACTCAACCCTCACTCTACCTACCCAAACTCACTCCATCAACCCACCAAACTCCTCCAACCTCACTGTACCCATCCTACATACTCAACCCTCACTCTACCTACCCAAACTCACTCTATCAACCCACCAAACTCCTCCAACCTCACTGTACCCATCCTGCCTGACTCTTAAGATCTATTACATGACATTTGATGGGCATATTGGTGTGATATGCGTAACATACTTAAGACTTATCGTTTATTTTTGTGTACTAATTTCTTGACAGACACGATAATGTTGCAAACATCAATGTAACTTGATTATATTTACCTATAAGACCACTATTGTGGATGCTCATGACATTAAATATATTATTTCATTCTCGTGTCTAGAAAGATCTATGAAAACATGTGTCATAACCTAACATTCATACAGGCTACATTTTAATGCACTAATTACATGGCACTTACTGGTGGTGGTGAGCAGGGCCCATATACGAATGAATACAACGATGTGCTCCTTTAGTGTATTTAAACCGTCGATTCTTATGTGTGTAACTGTGTTGTTTCGTGTTTTATTTGACTTTATTTTCGTGGCCGCTGATTTCTGTATGTGTATGTCTCGTTACTCTCTTATACAATCTAAGAACAGCTTGACTTATACAATATCCCTAAACTTGTTGTAACACTTTGTGCATTTTGTTCTAGTATATGTATCTACATCGATACCTCCTAGACGTTACCAGACTACTAAATTCTATGTCTCGACACCTGACTTGTAATTTTAGTCCCTCCCGAAACGGATTGGAGGACGAACGATTCTACCAGACCTGGTAGTTTGTGTTAAGGATTTATGTGGGTCGTTAACTTTGTTCATGTGATATTCCCCGGGTTTTTCTTTTGTTTCACCGGTAGTATCACCTGGACATTTATATATAAATTTCCTGTTACGTCGTAATGTCGTTTTATGTTCATTTAGTATTTGGTAGTCACGTTGTGCACTGTTACTGGTGCCTACAACTCTACCTTGTTTCCATTCATCCTGATAATTTTATACCGGACTGTGTCCCCCATCTGTAATAAAGGGTGATCTTTGCCCGCATGTGCGTCGAAATAGAATTTTTGTATGATTTGCCTATCTTTCATTTGATTTAATTTAGATGGTTGGGCAGTCGCCTTGAGTGCGGATTCTAATATAGGAAGTCGTGTTCTTAATTTCCTAGACATTAATAATTGCGCCGGAGACGCACCAATCCCATCCAGTGTTGTGTTACGATAATTTAACAGAGCCAAATTTACATCTTGATTACCTTTAAGGCATTTTTTTATCATTCGTTTCATGGTTTGAACATAACGTTCGACTTGCCCATTGCTTTGGGCATGCATGGGGTTCGTGAACAGGCATTTAAAACCATATTCTGAAGAAAATGTTTTAAATTCTGTACTTGAAAATTGTGGACCATTGTCCGAGACGACAAACCGGGGTATACCATAGCGCGCAAAAGTTTGCTTCAATGCAATAATAACTGCCTTACTCGTAGTTGACATCAGTTCCATAACTTCAGGAAATTTGGAATAGTAATCCACAATTACAATATAATTTAAACCATTCACATGGAATAAGTCAATACCTACTTTATAAAACGGTATGTCACTTAGAGGATGACTCAACAATGGTTCCTTAGCTTGTTCATTTCTAAAAACTTGACAAACATGGCACCTGGATACCTGGTCTTCAATTTGCTTGTTTAAACCAGGCCAAAACACGGTGTCCCGCGCCAACTGCTTACATTTGATAATCCCTAAGTGGGATTCATGCAATTTATTTAATATTTCGTGCTGCATCGACTTTGGTATTATTATTTGTTCTCCCTTTAATAATACATTATCAAACCATGTGATATCATGCCGGAACGTAAAGTACGGTTTAACAGAAGGGTCGAGATTGTTGTTGTTTGATGGCCACCCATGCACTGTTAATTCTTTTACACCCTGTAACGTTTTATCCACATTTGTATCTGTTTGTACCCTCTGGAAAATATCTGTACTCAGACTGATCGAAGCCACCGAGAAGTCTTGGTCGTAGAGGTCGTTTGGGGTTATGTCTGCAGTGTGCGCTTGTGAAAGTGTATCTGCAAAGAATAAGTTTGACCCCTTTACATATGTTACGTGTATGTTGTAATTTTGTAATCTCAATCTCATTCTCTGCATTCTGGCAGACAACTGATGAATGGGTTTCATCATTATGGATACTAGTGGTTTGTGATCGGTGTGTACAATAACTTCATTACCATAAATGTAATTATGAAACTTTCGGCAACCGAAACATATGGCTAGTAGTTCTTTTTCGATTACTGCATAACTGATCTGGGCTTTATCCAGTGCTTTTGATGCCATGGCCACAGGCTTATTAGCTTGGAATAACGTCGCGCCCAACCCATATTTCGATGCATCTACTTGTATAACAATCTGTTCATGTTTATTAAAATACTGCAATACAGGCGCGGTAGTCAAGAGGTATTTCAACGTCATAAAAGCTTTATCCTGTTCCGAATCCCAGTGCCACGCAATATTCTTTTGAATAACAGTTCTTAACGGTTTACTAATATGTGCCATGTTCGGAATGAATTTGCTGACATAACCAACCATTCCTAAAAATCGCTGGATCGCAGCTTTATCTGTCGGTACTGGCATGTCAATTATAGCTTGGATTCTGTCTGTGTTTGGTTGAAGCCCTTTTGAAGTGATTAAATGTCCTACATAATTTACGCTTGTTTTACAAATTTTCGACTTTTTAGGGTTTAATTTGAGGTTAACCTCACGAGCACGTTTTAAGACAGACTCTAGACGCATATTATGCTCATGTATTGTGACTCCATGTACCAAAATGTCATCCGAAATTACGTGAACACCAGGTAACCCGGATAATATAGTATTCATTTCCTGAATGAATATATCGCCAGCCGTTTTGATACCGAATGGTAGACGTGTGTATCTAAATCGTCCCCATGGTGTGTTAAATGTGCATAACAGTGAACTGGGGTCGTCTAACTGGATTTGCCAATAACCGCTATTTGCATCCAATACAGAAAAGTAATTGGCACCGTGTATGTTTGCAACAACTTCCTCAACTGTTCGTACTGGGTATGGTCCCCTCAAAATAGCTTGATTTAGTTTGGTCGGATCTAGGCAAATTCTGATTTTACCCGGTTTTCGTACAATTGTTATAGAACTGACCCAAGGAGTTGGGCCTTCTTGTTTTACTATTATACCTAAAGTTACCATACGGTCTAACTCTGTTTGTACTTCCTCATTTATTGCTAATGGTATTCTGCGAGGTGGGTCAATAACAGGTTGTATATTTTCATCAACATATATTTTTGCATTAGACTTAATTAAACCCAAACCCTCAAATACATCAGAATATTTCTTTACCATGCTATTTGCGTCTTCAATTTCAGGATCAGTGTTTATTGTGTCAAGTCGTGCTAGCAGTCCTAATTTGACACAAGCCTGCTTCCCTAGTATCGCACATCCAACATCGGTGACTTGAAATTTCGTCTCGATGTCGTTGATAGTTAGTGTTGTCGTTCCAACAGGCTTGATTTTGTGGCCCCCATATGTAATTAGTTGACATCTTGACGTTTCCAGGGCAGCACCCTGGATTGATTTGTATATACCGAGAGGCAAAATATTCGCCTCAGACCCAGTGTCTAGTTTAAAAGACACCTTGTGGCCATCGACGACGACTGTCTCATACCATAGATCATTGTGACGCGCGTCACTTTCGTAGATGGTACCCACAAATAAATCGTACTCCCCGACATCCATCTGTTGTTGCACATGTCGATCCTCACTGTCAAATGTACGATCCGGTGCAACGTTAATTCCATACACTGGCACATTTTGCTGTTGTCTCTTTTGTTGACGGCATACCTTGATGAAGTGGCCTATTCTGTGACATCCTGCGCATTCTTTGCCTTTTGCAGGACAGCTCCCTCGTGTATGATGATAACCACAACGATCACATCTTGTAGTGGGCTGTTGTGATCGCTGGGTTTGTTGTTGATACCGAGTTGTCGTCCGCGGTACCCATGGCGACGTTCGTTGCACTGGTCCCTCACGCTTGACGTCACGATAATCAACAGCATCAATTTGACTTTCGACATTGTTTGTCACTTGCGCCGCTGTATTTTCACTTAATCGACATAGTTGAATGCATGTCTCCAATGATAATTTAGGTGATTGTAATAGTTTGTTCCTGAGGTTATTGTCTTTAACTCCGCACACGAGACGATCACACAATAGAGAAGCTTCTAGCGTCTCATAACAGCAGAACTGTATTCTGTGTTTTAAATCTCGTATATATGTGTCCATATTTTCACTTGTTTGGTTAAATGTGTTAAATTCATATCTTACAACTGTTATATTCGTTTTATCTTCACAGTAATGTGAGAATGCGGCAATTAACGGTGTTATTTTGTCTTTATCTGCATTCACAATTTCGAATGTTTGGTGTATTTTCTGAGCGCCCACTCCAGCGACATGTAAAAAGACACAACATTGTACCTTCTCTGGCTTTGATGATACTCCGGCAGCTGTGGCGTAGATCTCGTAGGAGTGAAGCCACGATCTCCAACTTATCGCCATGTGTTCGTCTAAAATTAATGGTCCTGGGGTTTTTAATCCGTGTAGGGCCATTGCAGTCAAATACCCGTAATATCTGACACCATGTAAAGGACGTGTTAACACCGTGAGTTCTTGTAACGTAACTAACTTTATTTGTTCTGCTTCGTAGTGACGTCATACGTCGTAGCGACGTCATACAATATTATGGCAGGGCGTTTGTACAGTACATATATTACACATCCTACATACTCAACCCTCACTCTACCTACCCAAACTCACTCCATCAACCCACCAAACTTCACCAACCTCACTGTACCCATCCTACATACTCAACCCTCACTCTACCTACCCAAACTCACTCCATCAACCCACCAAACTTCACAATCCTCACTGTACCCATCCTACATACCGAACCCTCACTCTACCTACCCAAACTCACTCCATCAACCCACCAAACTCCTCCAACCTCACTGTACCCATCCTACATACTCAACCCTCACTCTACCTACCCAAACTCACTCCATCAACCCACCAAACTTCACCAACCTCACCCATACCCATCGCTACATACTCTCCAATCCTCCTACTACCCAAAACTCACTCCATCAACCCACCAAACTTCACCAACCTCACTGTACCCAGCCTACATACTCAACCCTCACTCTACCTACCCAAACTCACTCCATCAACCCACCAAACTTCACCAACCTCACTGTACCCATCCTACATACTCAACCCTCACTCTACCTACCCAAACTCACTCCATCACTCCACCAAACTCCACCAACCTCACTGTACACATCCTACATACTCAATCCTCACTCTACCCATCCAAACTCACTCCATCACCTCACCAAACTCCACCAACCTCACTGTATCCAGCCTACATACTCAACCCTCACTCTACCTACCCAAACTCACTCCATCAACCCACCAAACTCCACCAACCTCACTGTACAGTCTACATACTCAACCCTCACTCTACCTACCCAAACTCACTCCATCACCCCACCAAACTCCACCAACCTCACTGTACCCAGCCTACATACTCGAGATGGCCGAATGAGTTGAGCGTCTGTCTCCCGTTTTGGTAGATCGTAGGATTCGAACCCATGACTTAGAAATTATTACTTGACGCTTCCTAGCCAGGCACTTGGCATTATTAGGATAGGGCAAGGACTGGTTGGCTCAGTGTCAGTTTATGTGACTGAGTGGGATATTTGTGTGGAAGGTCGGGAGTTCGAATCCCGGTCGAGTCAAAGCAATGAATGGCCAACACAGCTTTACTTATTCTCAATTATCATGATCGAATATAACTATTCATAGTTGATATATCTTGAAACAATCTTATTTTCTGGGAGTTATTTAGGACCAATTCGAAGTCGATGGCCACTGTGGTCAAGCTGTGACTATTCGGGTCATTGATCCTCCTCAGCGCTTAATGCCCTGTCACACCTCGCCGGATTGAGCAACGGACAGAATTGTCTAATCCGGGCGTCATAAGTATCAAATGTATTAAAATGTATCAAAATGTTGCAATATCGGGTCAAAGGCCGCTGGACGAATGGACATGAAACGGACATGAAACGGACATGAATGGATAGCCAATGGACGGGACGGTAAGCGGACTAAACAGATTCAAACCGGACAAGAACCATAGCTGTCAATCCAGCGGCATCAATTCCTAGTTTTGTACATGTTCAAAACTTGTATGGATACAAAACGGACTTTGTTCAGTTTCTGTCCGTTTCCCCCAATTCGGTGAGGTGTCACAGGGCCTTTAGAGTGATGTAGACAAGGGAATGCTTACAAAGTTGGATAGGTTTTCTCTATTAAATAGAACTGAAACATGTTTGAATCATGTATCACCGATATAGCAGAGGATTATATAGAAATGAACCACAATAAGTCCCCAAGGAAAGTACACAGCATGTACTTTGGGGAAGAGCGAATGTGAAGCCCTATATATTCCCTATCCATTCCTTCCCTGGTTTACATCACAAAATTGCCTATTTGAGCCCACACCCAGTAGGTAGGCACTGATCTCTCCAGCAAGCAGATATAGTATCTCATGGCTATTCTTAGTTAGTTGGTTGGTTGTTGGAGTTTTATGTCCTGGCAACATCTAAAGTCATATCAGGATGGGTATCGACTTGTAACAGTGCACACTCATGGTGAGTTTATAGTGCTGCCCCACTGGGAAATCAGGCCACTCAGTCATATTATCCTGACACTGAGCTAACCAGTCCTTGCCCTATCCTATTAATGCTGAGCACCAGGCTAGGAAATGACAAGTATCAATTTAAAAAGTCATTGGTTTGACTTGACCGGAAACCAAACTCCCCATCTCCTGCACATGAGGCCGGCGCTCTACCGATTTGGCCACCGAGCCAGGTGCTATTCTTAGTAGTTCTTTGTGCAATAAAGTTCATGTTTCTAGAAAGTGTTCTTGGAATCTAAACACAGACGCTATTCTCATACAGTTCCCCACCCTCTCCCCACAAGAGTTGATCACCACCCTGGAGAGGCCTAGTTCCCTATTCTGTCATGGTGGCGCCACCTGTGATTGAACTGGCGGAAAGCAATAAATGAACATATCTTTCCAGTTGAACGAAAACGCATCAGTTTTCCAATTATCTGGTTCTGGCTCCCAGCTGATATATTTTCCTAGTTTAGCATTTAGTCTTGAAGCAAACATCTATCCCAGGAGTGCCCCATCTGTCGCAAATTTCCTAAAAATGTCTTCACTTAAGCTCCATTCTAGTTGATCCCTGAACTTTCTGGATCTTAGATCCGCCAGTACATTCTCTACTCCTGGTATCTGCATGATCGACAGCCAGTTCCAATGCTCTTTTGTCCATTCCCAAATCTTTCTCTTAAACGGCCTTCCGATTTGGCTCCTCCCATGTTCTTCACATAGGCTAGCGCTGTTGTATTATCTGTTCTCACCCTTATGTGAACATTCTTGAATCTACAAAGCTTTTTAGTCCAAAATATATGGCTCTCAACTCTAGAACATTTATGTGCATAAGCTCATCTGCATGCCAATGCCCACCAGTTTCAGCTGTGTCTGTGTGGGCCCCCATCCTGAATTAGACGCATCTGTGAATAATTCCACCTGTGGATCGTCTCTCCTAATTTTCCTACTATTATTTAAGTTCCTTAGCCACCAACCCTGCTAACCCTTCCTGGGAAATCCCCATTTCACTCTCAAAGTCTCCTCTACTCCTCTTAACTTTAAACTTATCTCTTTCAATGCTCTTAAAATGTACTCCTACATATTCCACTCCTTGTGCATATGCCACCATTAGGCCCACTAATCCAGCTATCGTCCTAATTTTATGTGTTTCTTCTCCTAACACCTCTTCTATTGCTTCTAGCATCTTTTCTTTCTTTTCTACTGGTAATTTAATCTGGATTCTCTCCGAATCTAGCTCAAACCCCAAAAATGTTAACTTTCTCATGGGTTCTAGTACTAACTTCTCCTGGTTTATCTTAAAACCTAGTTTTTTTAAACTCTCTTCCAATTGTGAAATTGCTAGTTTACATTCCTTTTTAGTTCTGCCAATAACAAAACTATCATCCAAATAGCGGAACCCTATCAGCCCCTTCTTCGCCAATTCTGCATATATGGGTTTCAACAATTTTGTGAAAATATGTGGCCCTGGTGACAGCCCACTGGGTAATACTTGGTACTCGAGTAACTTCCTGCCTAACCGGAATCTTAGGAAATTCTTATGGGAATTCAATATTGGCACTGATTAATATGCATCTGTTAAATCTGCACCTGCCATCCAATTCCCTTGCTCTATCAACTCTGAAGTTAATTTCTTCCAATTATCTAAATAATTTATTATATTTCTTGCTACAAATTTTGTCTGTTCCTCATCATTTCTTACAAACTCCCCAGGTTCTGACGTTAATAATGAGATACCCACCTGGCTATGGTAGCTCACTTCGGAAAACCCCGGCTGGAATTCCCTCTGCCTCTTCACCTCTGGCTACTGATGGGACGTTCCCCATCTGGGCATAATCCTCTGCCATTCTTCCAAAGTGCTTCTCCGGTGCTTGCTGTCTTGCACCCCAAATAGACGTCTGTCGTCCACCTCTGAATGGCCTAAATCTGCCATTCCACCTTCTGAAGTACAGGTTACTGTGACTTCTCGCCTGGTTGTCTTGGAAAAATCTCCTTTTTCAGTTGTAACCTCCTGAATTCATGCAGGTCTCAGACCCTCTCATTGATTTAATCACTTGTCTGCCGCTCTCGCCCAGATTGTCTCCCAGCAAGTACTCTGACGGCTCTGGCAAATCTCCATACACGCCTCTTTTTTCTTTTATGATCTCCTTTAATAGTCTTGAGTTCACCACTTTCTTGACACTGGATTTCCTATCCAACCTCATCTGGTTGTGGGTGCAGACCAAGTCTTATCGCATTCAACTTGTGTATAGCATGATCATTTAACTCTAGGTTAGCCGACCCCCAATGTAGAATTATGTCTAACACCGGTGCCACCGCCGTTAATTCTCCTACAACTCCTTTTGTTGCTGTCAACAGTAACAATTCACCATCCTTCCTGCCCTCAGCAAAGCATATCTCTTCATTCAATGCCTGCACATGCACCCACTACATCTTGTAATCCCGTGTATTGTCTTACTATTTCTTGTATCATCCTCAATGGTTTTCGCCCGCTGTTATTTGGCCCTTCGTAAAAGTGCTGAATCATGCCTGCCATCGACTCGCTGATTATCACTCTCGGTGCCACTGGCCTCCTAACCGTCTTGTACAGTTCTTGTATTTCAGTTAATAAGGCTCCCCCGTGAAGCCCCATATTCAACTTGAACTCCCTATGTGCTCTTGGCTTTGTTGTTGTTGTTGCGCTGGTTGCTGCCGTCTTAGACGTAGCCGCCATTGCTGGGGTTACCGCCGTTTCCACCGGGGCCACTTTTGGCTTCGAAGGCGCTTTGAAGCTGCTGAATGGTGATGGCGTAACAACTCCTTCTGCCTTCTTTTGTCTCTCTTTGCTCTAAAATCCTGCTCTCAATAACATCAAATGTTCATTCATATCTAAATCGAGCGTAGAATCGCCGTCGTCTTCTTCATACACAATATAATCCTCCTCTTCTTCCGTGTCGTACAGCGCATCCTGACCCAGGTCATAGTATGTGCCGTCACCCTGACGCCTCAGTTGCCATGGCGCCCTCCCGTGACTCTCTCGCACATTCCAAATCTAATCTCTTCTGCTCAGCTTCTTTCGCTTCATTTCTCATTTCCATTAATTCAGCGAACATCATCCTAAACTCAGACATCTCGCTTACTGACTCTTTACTCATACTTGGAATTGGTGAGCTCGGATCAAGATTTTTCTACCATTGTTTTGATTTAGAATCTAACATTATTACTTTCTTCTTTTGTTTTGGTTTGTTCGAGCGCATACTCGTCACCGACTCATTTAGTCTGAACCGCTTAAGGCCCTGTCACATTATGGCGTATGGCGGGAGCGTATTGAAAACCTACGTAGGTCCTGCGCGTGCCGGCCTATGATGACATTTGGTGACCTTTCGGGTGGTTTTGAGCGTATGTAGAACCTATGAGGAACATACAAGGAGCGTATGAGGAGCGTATGGGAGCGTGCTGTGACATTTTTTGATGGTTTTGATTGGCATGTGGAGCGTACGAGTAGCGTACGAGTAGCGTACGAGTAGCATACGCGTAGCGTATGTGTAGCGTATGAGTAGCGTATGAGTCAAGATCGATGTCGAGACCTATGGCATATGCTTGGAATACGCTGTGCATACGCTACATATGCTAGAGACACGCTAGAGATACGCCGGTGACGCAAGTTGAACGTATGAAAAACCTATGCCGGCGTACCCCTAGCATACGAGGAGCGTACGCCGGTGTATGAGGAGAGTATGCCGGCGTATGAGTAGCGTATGAGCAGCGTATGGGCCATACGCCCTCATAGGTCGAGATTCTTTGAGCATGCACAAAAAAATGTGGACGGACGGATTTATGAAAGCGTATGGCGGCGTATGCCTCATAAGCCGGCATCTGGCGGCATCTGGCAGCGTATGAGTAGCGTATGAGTAGTGTATGAGTAGCGTATGAGTAGCGTATACGGCGTATGCCGACGTATATGACGTAACGCGCCTACGCCGCCATACGCTCCCGCAAAAAACCCTAATGTGACAGCCCCTTTAGATTGTGCAAAGCAGATTTCACATTAGACTGTACATCAGTCGACATCATTCGCGCCATAACGTGTTGTAACGTCAATACGCAGTAATTAGCAAGCCTTTGGCGACCACACCATCTACTAATCACGTATATGTGATACATTCCGGCCGAGCGGTGAACAGCACTGACTCTCGAAGTCTTCGTTCTGTAACGACAAGCGTTAGAACTCATAAATATGGCTTTTACGTTGGTCATTTCTCTAAATCAAATCATCGTCCAACCACAATGTAACTACACACCAACTTTCATAATCCATAACATACTGGTTCATTGTCAAACTTATCTTTAAATTATGTCCTCCTCCAACTCAATCTGTCTCCTCCGCTGCCGAGTTGCTTACTGAAGCTACTTCCCGGCTGCGCAGGATTGTCCTCTCCCCGGATACTTAACTTCCGGTATCCGGAAGATGAAGTAAGAATTTTTTTTAAACAACTAAAAGCCAGATGATAAAAATGTAAGCAACAATGTTGAAAGAATTTGTGTGTGACTACAACAAAAGGAAAAACAAAGAGAAAAAACACTTGCTCACAAATTATCCATAGCTCCCAACATCTGATTTACTTAAAGTTGCATAGTCCGATGGTTTTGAGTTTCTGAAATTTTCTGAGATAAATACATTAGGTTGATCGTTATTATGTACCTTACTTTAGCTTGAAGTAACTTTTATTTTAAGTGGCTAACTTTTGAGATATTTGAATTGGAACCATGCAAAATTAATTTTGGCAAGCTTGTCAAAACTCTGACCCCATAGGCTTCTGCAGTAACAGGTTCTATTCAATTGCCTCAGTATTCCCTTCTATGTAGCTACAAATGTTTAATAAGTGCACCAGTATCTAAGTTAGATATGTAGAATCAGATTTAGATAATTTTTTGGTTTTGAAAATTTGACATTGTCATCGGACCATGCAGCTTTAATGAAGAATGCACACATGGTGTCTGGATTGCGTCCTTATCCAGTGATTTTCAAGAAGGTTTGCGACATTAAAGGAGTCGGCAGTCCCAAATTGAAGGAGCATTCCGGGTATTCACGGAAGGCTGCGGACCGATGTTTCTGTTCCAGGAAGTGAGCACCAACTCGACTGACGCTCAATGCATTCTGGGAAAAGGGGTAGACAGATGTGCACTTGGTTACGACAGTGGACGCGGCGAGCGCGGCCTGCTTTCTTTTTCTTTTTTCTTTTTTGAATAGTACGGAGCCTGGTAATGGGTTGGGTGGTATTTTTACAGCCGGGCGGAGTCGGGCAACTTTAAGAAGCCGGGCTGGCAGGTGGTCAGGGGCCGGGTTTTGCACGAGGAGCGGCTAGTGATCGGGACAAGGTTGCGCCGGGGCCGGGGCAGGGCGAGGCAAGGCCGGGGCCGGGGCGGGGTGGGTCGGGGCGGGGTGACGGGGCAGGGGCCGGGGCGCGGGCGCCGGGGCCGGGTAACCTGGGTGAGGATGGGGTGGTGTGGATCCAGGGACCTGGGTGACGGCAGGCGACGGGGCGGGGTGAGGCAGGCGACGGGGTGAGAGGTGGCTGGCCCCTGGACAGGTTGGTTGGTTGTTGTTGACCGTCCTAGCAACATCTAAGACACCGACTTGTGACAGTGCACCGACTTGTGACAGTGCACCGACTTGTGACAGTGCGGCACTCAGGGCTACTTTATAATGCTTCCCCACTGGGAGTAGGAGACGAGGCCATCATCACCATGACCCAATATCCCACACAATCAAATTATTGTGATAACTAGTGCTAACCAGTCAATGTCCTATCCTATTAATGCCGACCACCAGGCTAGGTAGCGACAAGTAGCAATTTGATAAGTCATCAGTTTGCCTCGGCTGGGATTCGAACTTCCGATCTTCCGCACGGGAAGGCTGAACTCTACCGATTCGGCCACTGCGTCCGGGTCCTAAGCAGGTCTGGGGAGGAGGGGGGTGGGGGGGTGTTCGTGCGAGGACTTCCTACCACCATGGCCGCTGGAGCGAAAAGCCATTCCAAGAAAACGAAATCCTTGCAATCCAAGGAAATTTGTTGCTGCAGTTAGTCACACGCGGCATGCCCCGGTCGGAAAACATTTCCTGGAAGTGGTCCAGACCAGCATTGATCTGCGGGTGGTGCACGCAAGGCTGTCTGCCTCCATGGAGACCACCCCTAGCGCACAACCCTGCATTGGCAGGTGTCTTAGCAGGTGCATTACTGTTGCAAGGCTTTTGCACTGCTGTGCATTGCTGCTGCACTGCTGTTGCACTGCTGTTGCATTACTGTTGCATTGCTGCTGCATTGATGTTGCTCTGCTGCTGCATTGCAGTTGCATTGTTGTTGCACTGCTGTTGCATTGATGTTGCATTACTGTTGCATTGCTGTTGCATTGCTGTTGCTCTGCTGTTGTATTGCAGTTGCATTGATGTTGCATTACTGTTGCCCTGCTGTTGCATTTCTGCTGCACTGCTGCTGCATTGCTGTTGCCTGCTCTTGCATTGCTGTTGCACTGCTGTTGGACTGCTCTTGCATTGCTGTTGCATTGCTGTTACATTGCTGTTGCAGTGCTGTTGCCCTGCTGTTGCATTGCTGTTGCACTACAGTTGCATTGTTGTTGCCCTGCTGTTGCCCTGCTGTTGCATTTCTGTTGCACTGTTGTTGCACTACTGTTGCACTGCTGTTGCATTGCTGTTGCACTGCTGTTGCATTGCTGTTGCAGTGTTGTTGTCCTGATGTTTCATTATTACATTGTTGTTGCATTGCTGTGCATTGCATTGCTGTTACAGTCCCGTTGCATGCAGTCTTGTTGCATTCGCTTGCATTGTTGTTGGATTATTGTTGCATTACTGTTGCAATAAACTTGCATTATAATTTCAGTTTAGCTTAATGCAGCGGCCTCACAGTGCACTGCAATTACACTGCAGGTGTATCGCTGTTGCATTGCTGTCGGATGGCAGTTTGTCTTTTTGTGTTCACTGCTTTCTGAAGAAAGACTGAAGCTGTGACCCTGCGTGTTTACATGCTGGAAGTAGGATGCCTGTGCCAACCCCTCCCCCCACACCTCCATTGCATACTTTGTATGACCGTGCAATTGCTGTGCAATTGTCGATAACTTTAGATGCCCCCCCCCCACTAAATAAAAGAATCAGCAGAAGAAAGATCGTCTCCTTCACCCACCAGACTCTCTGACTGCAGCTACACACGTCCAACATTCCACCGGAATTCAGAGCACAAATTTGACTTGTCAGTTATCAACGAGTTCACAACAAATGATGAGTTGCTGTCATCATCGCCACTGATGGACAACAAAGATGACCATGCAATTGTTGATAACTTTGAGTGACCCCCCGTAATATATATACAGTATAATCCTGTTAAACCAAACTTTAAAGGACCCTAGAAATTTGTTTGGATTAACCGATCATTGGTTTAACCGAGCTTTGACTTTGACTTGGCTTTGCCAAAGACGGGGGTGCATTATGAATGTACAATGTATATGGACACTATGATTATTGTTCTTTATGTATATACAGTTTAACCCCATTAAACCAACCTCGGTTAAATCAAATGATCGGTTAATCCAAACTTTTTTCGGCGACCTAGCAAAATACTACCATTTATCATATCAAAAAAGTCACAGATTACCTTAAAACCACATGAAAGTTTTGTTTAACTGTACCGGAAGTGGCCTGGGGCCGACAATTTTGTTTGGATTAACCAATACTTTGGATTAACCGACTTTGGTTTAACCAACTTTTTTATATGATAATTGGTAATATTTTGCCGGGCCGCCGAAAAAAGTTTGGATTAACCGATCGTTCGGTTTAACCGAGCTTGGTTTAACGGGGTTGTACTGTACTTTCTAAAAAGTTAAGCGATTCAAGAGCTTGTTCAATCAAAAGGACCAGTTACTGAAATGTTACAACCATGCTCTTCCAAGAATCTGTTTGCGCTTTCTTTGATTTAGGATCAAAATAAAGATGGGGGGGGGGGGGATCAATGATCAAATTAAGATGGGGGGGGGGCCTATTTCTTCTATTTGAAGTTGAAGAAACAGTAACTCGTTGTTCCCCGCCTCCAGCGACCACAAATGGGGTAGGCCACAACGAGCCAAGTGCCTACGTCTGTGTTTTTGGGGGTTGTTTTTTTAACGCAACACAAATATATGGCTGGGAATTGATGGATTGATGGTGGTTTGACGCTATGTGGGCGAAGAGTGAGCAAAGTTCATTCGGCCATGCTGGTTTTTTCTCTCTCTGGAAACTAACCTGTGTCAAAAGACGGTAAAAGGTTGTGTTCAAAGAGAGGTAATTTTGACATCAATTTTATGTTTATTCCATTGGTTAAACTAAGTTATTCTTCTTTCTTCTTTTCTTTAATTTTTTTTTTTTATTAACCCGGACGAGATGGCCGAATGGGTAATAATAATGGCTGACTTCCCGCTTAGGAGGTAATGGGTTCTAACCCTGACAGAGCCTAATCTATGACTTGCAAAATTCAGACCTGTTACCTAGCCTAGCGCTCAGCATTAATAGGATAGGGCAAGGACTGTGTTTCTCAGTATCAGGATAACAATACTGAATGGGACGTCAGGTCATGGTGCGAGTGGGCTGGTCTCCCTATGAAGCCGCACTATAAAATTGAGTGTGACTGTCATAACTTAAGTCAATGCCCATTCCGATATCACCGGACCCAACCCCAACAAATAACGACTGTGTTAAATAACATAAGGATGTGATAGTGGGTTATATTATATAGGTATGGACATGATCCTAGACTAGATATTTTATATATTTAAAAATATGTTCTGAATAATATAGTACATGCATACAAGTAACTGCAGTATTCACATATATTGTTATAATGTTTGTTTGTTTGTTTGTTTGTTGTTGTTTTACGTCCTAGCAACATCTAAGGTCATATCAGGACGGGTACCGACTTGTGACAGTGTGCACTCATGGCGACTTTATAGTGCTGTCCCACTGGGAAACCAGGCCGCCGGCACCATGACCTGGTATCCCACTCATTCACATTATCCTGACACTGAGCACACCAGTCCTTGCCCTATCCTAATAATGCCGAGCGCCTGGCTAGGAAGCGACAAGTATCAATTTTAAAGTCATTGGTTTGACTCGACCGGGACTCGAACCCACGACCCCACGATCTACCAGCACGGGAGACGGACGCTCTAACTCATTCAGCCATCCCGTCTGTTATAATGTGTTACGGATTATTTCCTTACGCATGTTATATTTTATAGTATTATTCTATTTCAATAATTCTTACGTGCATGCTAAGATAGAGAGACTTCTGAATGTATGAAGTGTGCGGCCCACCCCACGCAGGAGGGGGGAGCGTAGAGGATGTTGGGAGACCCACCCCCACCCCCACCCCCACCCCACCCCAACATGGAGGGGGGGGGCAATAGAGGGGGTGTAATGACATCACAAGACAACTTTCAGTGGCCATATTGGATTACATACAGAAGGCTTGCAACTGCCGACACTGTGCTTATTTACTGATTTGTTGGTTTATTTGTCACTGTTTTGAGCAGTTTGGCCTCAGAAGTTTTTGCTAAAGTGCTGTAAGTAAACACATTGGATGTAAACTGCCCAGAACCTCCCAGAACACAAGAAAACTCAGTTTTACTGCATCTGCATGCATTCACAAGATGGCTAGGGAGGGTGCTCGTAATCCAAGATGGCTGGCCACTGACCGCTGACTGCTGAATGATGACGTCACGTGCGCTCCCCCTATACACTGCATACCTTATTACACGCGATAAGGGGCGTATCACTATTCGTATAGTTGATCCATCCTGATGGTTTGTAATACTGGCGCCACGTGGATCACCCCCCCCCCCCCCCTGTCGGTTCGAAATATATTTGTTAAATTAACTTTTTAGCCTGAAATCTTCTGGGAGATTCGAGGTGATAAGGTATTGAGTGGAAGGGGGGTGGTGGTAGAGAGAGAGGTCCATACAAATACAATGGAGATAAACCAAGTAGAACTGCTGTAATTACCTATTTTAAAAGTAAAGTCTGGAATGCGCGCCACAAGGTCCATAAGGGGAATTTAAAAGATGTTAACCAGTAAATGCATCATCACAAAATGTTCGCGTGTGGAGGGCCAATCACGTGACCCCCCCCCCCCCCCAATGCGCGCATTTTGATTCCAAACCGAGGCTTGCCGCTCAACTGGGCCTCGTAATGCGTGCGCAGCGCTCCGACGACGAGGCAATTAGATATTATCTAACAATTAACCTGCGTGCAAAGTGTTATAGTCCTTTATGGGCGTTAGATTGAGGGTTCAAGTTTATGCATTCCTTTGTTCAAGAGAAATTGGCAGTTTTATTGACAGTGGGTGGGGAGGAGGGGGAGGGTGTGTGTGTGTCGGGTGCAGCCGAGCTATGTTGGTAAGACAAATGCTGATGGGAGAATGTGCGCAGCAGAGCAAGAACTGCGAACTGTCCGTGTCCAGCAGAGCAAGAAGTGGGAATGAGGTAAGTTCTCCTCACCACCCTCACCCTCACCACCCCACCCTCACCCCACCCTCACCACCACCACCACACTCACCCCACCCTCACCACCACCACCACCACCACCACCACACTCACCCCACCCTCACCACCACCACCACCACCACCACACTCACCCCACCCTCACCACCACCACCACCACACTCACCTCACCCTCAGCACATCACTTCCACCACCACCCTCCTCCACCACCACCACCACCACTCTCACCACACCACTCACCCCACCCTCACCACATCACTTCCACCACACCCCTCGTCCACCACCACCACCACCACCACCACCACCACACCCTCACTACATCACTCCCACCACCACCACCACACTCACCCCCCACCACCACCACCCCACCCTCACCACATCACTCGCACCAGCACCCTCCAACACCACCACTACCACATCACTCCCACCACCACCCTCCTCCACCACTACCATCACCACCACACTCACCCCACACCCCAATTCACTCCCACCACCACCCCCACCACCACCACCACCACCATCACACTCACCCCACTCCCTACCACATAATTTCCCACCACCACCACCACCACCACACTCACCCCACCACCACCACCACCACCACACTCACCACATCACTCCCACCACACCCTCATCGAACAATAACCACATCCATCATCACCCTCACCACCACCCACCACCAGCACCACATCCTCCAGAACAACCACCACACCCTTACCACATCCACCCTCACTCCCGTCACCACCACTAGGCCTACCACTACCCTCACCACCATCATTACCACCACCACCACCACCACCATATCCACCCCACCCTCACTACCATTACATCCTCTACCACCCCACAGTTATCATCACCATAATCACCACACCACACCTCAAACATCACCACCACAACCATACAGCCATCAGCATTATCACTCTACCCCTACCTTCAGCACCACCACTACTCCCCCCCCCCCCCCCCCCCCCTCCTCTCCCCTTGCTGGATGCGGTGGTAATTATCATTGTTCGGTAAGGTAATGTGCAGCCCCACAGATTAGGACTCACTTGGCTCTCCAGCCAATCCCGGGTGTTCCAGTGGTTACGGGACATTTCCCTGTCCACCAGTTGGCCACCAACCGGCCGGGTCATGACCCACGTCCCCAAATGACTCTATTATCGCCCAGGTGCCCACGTGTACGACTCCTTGCACCGGTTGACCTCAGAGGGTCGGGGGAGGGGAGGGGAGAGTAGCGAGGAGGGTCTGTGTGTACCCGGATGTGAGTGTGGTCCAGTGGGGTGGGAGTTTTACTACCTCCATGATTGAAAATATGACCTGCGAAAGCACCAATCAGCGCCCCGCTTGTTCCCGGCATCGGCATCTCCGTCACACACGCTGTCGGTTAGCATATACGTCAAGCATAAATTGTGGTGCAACGCAATGCAACGCAACGCAACGCAACGCAATGCAAGAACGGGAAGGCAAAGAAGGAAAAGAAGGAAAAGAAGGAAAAGAAGGAAAAGAAAGAAAAGAAAGAAAAGAAAGAAAAGAAAGAAAAGAGAGAAAAGAAAAAAGAAAGGAAAGCAAAAAAAGAAGAAGGGGGAAGAATGAGACAATACCGAAGGTGCCGCAAGGAGGGGCGCCTTACCCGACGACAGGGGGCGCCACGGAAGCACGGGCTAACCACAGCCGAGGGAGTGCGCCCGTCTGGGCGGCTGGGCGCTGGTACCCGCCGGGCCCGTGCTTTATGCCGCACATTAACCCCGTTCGCCCGAGGCGGGGCACCCCACGTGACCGTCCATCACACGGCCACGTGATCCCAGGTAGTCATCTGCCCGCTGGGAGCGCCCCCTACCTCTTTCCCCGAATCCCCCCACCCACCTTGCATGCTGCGTGCATGCTGCACTGCAAGCATGGAACCAAGACGCCACCTGGTGGCGGTAATACACACGCTAGGCGTCGTCTTCTGAACTTAAGCTAGGATTCCTTACACGCGGTATGCGGTATGCGAATGCGGCAAAAAATCGAAAAGCATCTAAATCAATGGGGGTGATTCCTTACACGCGGTATGCGGTATGTGGCATGCGGCATGCGAATACTGAATCAGTCCATGTAGCGATCGGTGCGGCATGCGAATGCGAATGCTGCTGCGTTTGCCATAGAGAACAGTGGTGAGGAAACCTGCCACTGTGTGTGGGTGTGGGTGTGGGTGTGGGTGTGGGTGAAAGGACCCATCCCATAAGCACACCGCACGCCGCATGCTGGATTCCTTCATGGTATGGGAATGCAGCTTGCTGAATTCCTCATGCGGCATGCGGCATGCAGCATGCGGTATGCGGTATGCGAATGGGAAGATTCCTTCTACACGGTATGCGGCATGCGGCAGACGGCACATCACTGGCTATATTTAAAAAATAAAAATAAACAAGTATACTCCATACTGCACTGTATATGGCCTAATATGGCATGTATATCCATGTAACTCTTGGTACTTCACATGGAGGTTCCTACCTTTATAATTACCAAATTATAGATAAGTATTCATATTTTTGTGGCTCTGGTAGCATTTTTACCAACCCGAACCCCCACCACCACCACTACTGCACTTGGTGTAGATACAGGGCTAAAGACTATCAGTCGCCTCCTCCAGCCTTATATCAATGGACAAATGCGACTGATGCTTTTCTATTCACACCACCCTGTCCCGGCTGTCCGTAATTATCAGTCGCCTCCTCCAGCCTTATATCAATGGACAAATGCGACTGATGCTAATCTATTCGCACCCCCGTGTCGCATGCCGCATGCCGGACCGATCGCTACAGGGACCGATCGAGTTGTCGCATTCGCATTCGCATTCGCTGTGGGGTGGTGGGGGGTTTGGTGGGGGACCGCGGTGTATGGGTTGTCATTTCATGGTGACTTCAAGGTGTTGGTGTGTGGATTTTGGTTGCCGGGCATTCTGTCGGGTAGCATAGAGGTTTCATACCGGGTGTGGGGTTTTGTTGGTGGTGGTGGGGTGTTGGGAGTTCCTAGATTAAGTCTTAATGCTGCCACAGTGCATGTTTGTTTGGGTTTGTTTGTTGGTTTTGTAAGGAAATGTACCAAAGGGTGGTTTTTGGGGGGGGTAAAATTCTATTTATATATTATACAGTAAAACATCTATAAATCGACCGACCATGGGACCGACTTTAAGTGGTCCATTTAGGGAGGTGATCGGTTTAGAGAGTTAGAATATCCTTCCAATGGTATTTGTTGGGACCCAAATAAAGCGATCGATATAGGGGAGTGGTCGATCTGTGGAGGAGTCGGTATAGAGAGGTCTCACTGTATATATAATGTAAATAATGTATATAACATATATATAATATATTATATATAATAATATATATAATATTAATACATATAATATATAAAATATATATGATACATATAATAATATAATATATATACAATATATATATTATATATATATATACCATATATATATACATTACTGGTGTATTAGAATTATGCAAATTCGACCATATTCCATATTCTGACTGGAGGGGAGAACGAATAACTATTCTCAATTACATAAATATAATTGCAAATAGCGATCAGAACCACAGCTTATAAGTGACCTGAAATAGGTGTGTGTGCATATATGTACACATATAACTATGTACACATACATATATGTAACTTTGTAAGCATGAAGGTATATGCATGTGTATGCATGTATATATGTATGTTTGTGTTGTGTGTGCATACACATGTGCATGTATGTGTATGTATGTATGTATATGTAATGTATGTATGTGTAATGTATGTATGTGTAATGTATGCATGTTGTATGTATTTATGTATGTATGTATATATGTATGCATGTATGTATGTATGTACGTATCATTGTATGTGTGTATGTCTGTACGTCTCTATGTAATGTATTATTCAGTGATGTCCATTAGTATTACCCGCAAATAAAACCCAGGCTTGTAAAGTAGCTTGATTTCTTGGTAGGGGTTATTTGATTGCAATTTTTAAAAGTATTCTGTTAAAAAGGAAATAGTGATCATAGGCTGTCCTCTGTGGCGGAGTGGTTAGAGTGTCTGACTTTTTTTTCTAGGTCTCACTCCTAATCTGAAGGTCAGTGGTTCGATTCCCAGTGCCCCACCTCTGCCAATTTGGATTTACAGCATCATGAAAGGCCAGTTGCTCTCATACCATGTCTATGTGGTGTGGGAGGTTAAAAATTCCTTGGGTCGGTAAAAGTGTAGGCTCGGGCTTTCTATCGACAAACTGTCTAATGGTGAAAACAAGTCTATTCAGACTTATCCATGACAGGCAGTATAAATCTTCAAGAAAAAAAAAGAAGAAAAATCGGAGGTTTAGAGGTATTACGTTACAGACTTAAATACTACTAATACTAACAACCCTCCACTTTTAGTAACTAGTTTGTGGCGATTCACCACAGCAACATGGACACCATCCGGGGAAATTAAACTCATATAGAATCTAAAAATACTGCTAACTACAATTTAAAGTTAAATTGCTTTAGATTTGTTCCAGGAAGTACTTAAAGTTGCATAGACTGATGGTTTTGAATTTCTGTAATTTTTCTGAGATAAATATATTAGATCGATCACTAGTATCTACTTTACATTAGTTCAAAGTTACTTTTATCTTAAATGGTAAACTTTTGAGATATTTTGAGTGCAAACATGTGAAATTAGTTTTGGCAGGCTTGCCAAAACTCTGACACCATAGACAGGTTCTGTTAAATTGACTCGGTATTATTGCCTTCTATGCAGAAATAAATGCTTAATAAGTGCATCAGTATCTAAGTTAGATATGTAAAATCAAATCTAGATATTTGGTTTGGTTTTGAAAATTTGATATTTCATCGGACTATACAGCTTCAAGGTTAAGGGCACATTCTCATTCTGGTGACCATCTCCCAATTTATCACTATCACCCGTCACTGCATTTTGTGTCTCCAATATCTCGGTCAAATGGCATGCGTCACAGCGTGAGTGTTGGCAAAGGTACAAAACAAGATCCCACGACCGAATTGAGGTTAGGTGTGCCAGGAGATAGACAAGCGAAACAGGTTAAATGCTGCGTTTTTGATCCCACAAAGACCTTTGTGTTTTAACGAGTGCTTTGTGATGAGCTATTTAGGCTGGGATGGTGGTGTGTAGAGAAGGGGGTGGTACACAATCACACACACAAACCTCCAACATCTTTGATAACATCAATTGAACACAATTTAGTGTGTGTGAGTGTCAGCAGGTGGGAAGTGTGCAACTAGTAACGTGGTGTCTACCAGGAGCTGGGTCCAATAAAATGTGCATAAAATGGGATGCCATTCATGCATTTTGGAGAACTTGGGCCGTGACAGAAAGAGGTTAATATTGTTTTTATTTCTAGAGGACACATGACTTTAATATCACAATATGCAAACGGGCAATACAATCCTGTTCTCTTCACTCGGATGTGGCAAGGAATTCTGAAATCTTCCAGGAGGAGGTGGAGGAGGAAGGAAGGGGGGGGGGGAGATATTTATCCAAGAGAAAATTAAATGTGGGTAAAGGGAAATATTTGATCACCAAGAACAATGCTGAGTGAATTATTATATGCAACCTGGAGCTAGGAAAATGTACTTTGAAATGTCCAGCTGAATTAAACCGATCATTTTTTGCCATATTTCTGGATGTGACAATAAGCAAGACTAATTGAGGGATTTGAAAGGTAAGTAAGTAAGTAAGTAAGTAAGTATGTATGTATGTATGTGTGTGTGTGTGTATGTATGTATGCATGTATGCATGTATGTATGTATGTATGTATGTACGTACGTACGTATGTACGTACGTATGTATGTATGTATGTATGTATGTATGTATGTATGTATGTATGTATGTATGTATGTATGTATGCATGTGTATGCCTGCTTGTATGTGTGTACATATAATGCATAAGCAGCTTCTGAAATAATAATGAAATGTATGCTTAACATAGTTTCATCATTACGGTTACAGGACACAGCTATGATATATAGATATGTATGTGATGTATCAAACTTATGCGAGGGTAAAGGCGCATAAGGCAATATTCCTTATTGGCCACCCTGATGTTGTGTACTACTTTATGGGTGACCCCCTCTTCACGGTGGGACAGGTGGCGCCCCCCCCCCCCCACTGCTACCAGTGCCGCGAATACTGTCACTCACGCACTGGAATTTTATATACAATTTGGATATATATATATAGAGATTAAATGATCCGCATGGTGGTCAAGCCTCCCAATGTGTTGCTACCTTGTTGTGGTGGGGAGGCTTGTGTGCCTCCGTGACCATGAGAGCTATACCGGCGGGGGCTAGCCCCCTGGCAGGTTTAACCAAGCCGGGCAGGACTCATGGTAGAGGACAGACTAAGAGCAGCAACTGGTCCTCCGGGTTGGGGGTTGGGCATGGGGTCAACAACCCCACCCCGGAAAAAAGAACAATGTTACAGAATCACGAACAAGAAACTCAAGGCCCAGGACCAGGAAAACTGGAGAGCCCTTGTTTGTGGCCTATGCCCAAAGTTGGGCGGTAGGCGACACGTTCATCTACGACACGGCTGAGGAGGTGTTTGTGTGGGTGGGCGCTGATGCCTCAACGGGCGAAGAAGAAGAAAGAATGGTGGTCAAGTCTAGTTTGATATAGAATTGATAATTAATGTTATATTTCTATCATTAATGCTACAAAACTTACATATCGCAAATTCATGTTTATAAATTACCCAGAATTAACAAATTTGGAACACTTCATTTTGGATTGAATATTTAAAATATATGCTACTTTATACTCCATTTCATCTGTTATTATTTCCTATCCCAGCTGGCCTAAATTGAAAGTAGTCAAATAAACATGTACAAAGTGAAACTGGGTGCGGAAAATATATAAACTGTTACTTGTTAGTAACAAGACTGCGAGGAAATACACGAAAGTGTACAACGCCCCTCCCCAACAGAGGGCGCTGTGAACGCGCATGGCCAACTGTGCTGCAGGCGTCTGAGTCGGGTATTTTAATTAAAGTTCCCGGGCCTAGATCCTTTGCATGGACGCTGGGGTGGGGCGGGGTGGAGTTGGTGTGTGGGTATGTCGGTAGAAGGGCGAGCGGTGCTGACCCCTGAAGACGACCTGCAGGTCAGCCGGTCCGTTCTTTACGACAACCGGCCACCAGACAGACGCGGGGCGCCATTATAGTCGCAGCGCCACCACGTGGCGGCGGCGGTTATGTAAGGAAGCCCCCCACCCCCCCCCCCCCCCCACACACTTCTACGGCGATAGCAGTTAGAGCGCCCGGTGTGGTGGTTTCAGCGTGTTCCCGTGCTCAGACGTGTCCCTCGCTTCTGCGCATGCGCGGATTTCGCATCAACTCGGGTCACCCTAGCCACTTATTGGCGCATGCGCACATCCTACAAACTCGGGTTGAATAATCGAATACGCTCGGGTGGACAGTTTGTTCTTTTTTTTTTAATAACCGATAAAAGTACAGCAAAATAGGATTTAAAGTATTGTATCATGGCCCAGTTTACCTATATTTCCATTTCATTAATCTAAGTTATTCTTTTTTTGCACACGGGACGTGTATTTGTCGACTCCACTCGCGTGTTCTATTTGAAATTCGGATGACCCGAGTCGCCCGGTTCGTGTTAATCGATTACGGCCATGTTTACTAGATTCTGACGCATGCGCAGAAGCGAGGGACACGTCTGAGCACGGGAACACGCTGAAACCACCACACCGGCGCCCGATAGACATCGGGAGGTGTTGCGGTTTCAGCCCTCCGTCAGTTTCAGCCCTACGCTGTTGCTTCTGCGCATGCGTGGATTTCCTGCGCATGCGCCAAATTCAACCGATGCCTTCAAACGGCAGTGTTGCGGTTTCAGCCCTCTGTCGGTTTCAGCCCTCTGTCGGTTTCAGCCCTATGCTGTCGCTTGTTTCACACAGAGGCTGGCTTGGTTTTTTGGGAGTTGGGGTGCTTTTACATTCTTTTAATTATTGTTTCAGATATCTCGAGGATGGGGGGTAGTTCATCTTTTTTTTTTTACTATCTCGCGAGGGGGAGGAGATTATTTTAATAATTATTTTTGTATATCTGAGAGGGGGGGGGCAATTCTTGTTTATTTTTGTTCCTATTTCGGGAGTGGGAGGGGATTGTTTTAATAATTATTTTTGTATCTCTGAGAAGGGGGGGGGGGGGTACTTTCATTTATCT